>JAHREE010000067.1:8280756-8476216 GCA_033628505.1 Tringa tobata
GGCAGCAGCGTGCCGCCCCGCCGCCGAGGGAAAAGGGCGGGCGGCGCGGAGCTGCGTGCTGCTGTTGCAGAGGTGTTGCTCTTAAACCGCTCGTGCTCCTTGCACGAGCAAGGGGGGGAAAACCCACAAAGACCTCTAGCCCGAGTGATGCGTGTACCCCAACTTCCCGCTGATCCGAGTGAGGGCAGAGCTGCTCCCCGACAGGCAGGGAGGATCAAGCTCAAAATGGGACCGACCTTGTTCTTACTGAAATCTAAAGAGGGCTCCGGGTTTCGGTATGGTTAGTGCACTGAAGGAGAGCAAAGCTCACTCTTTTAGTGGTGCGCTGCAACGATGTAAGTACTGCTTTGCGATGCCTGCAGTATTGCAACTTTCTTTCCTGTTAGCGCATGCCCCACCGATGCTAAACTCGTTCTACTCAGCTTCTCGCCTTAAGTTTTTGTGTACAGGTTTAAGACGCAGACCTATGAGGATGGCTGTTGACAGAAATACAGTAGATCTCAGTAAAGTTCTTTGATACTTCATGAGGATCTGCCAACTATTAAAAAGTTGTTTAAAACCTGTTAGTTAAGAAGATGAAATGTGTTTTCATTGAAAGCAAAATATCTTGCCTTCCTGTTACACTCTCCGTTTGCTTTGCTTTGTTTATAAGGAAATAGACACATAAGGCACGAGGAGAGGAGCATATTCAAAATAAGTAGTGGTGGATTTACCCATTGCCTTTCGGTTCAGTGCTACCTTAATTCCAGAGCAACATCATCTCCAACCACAAGGGGCATCGGTATCTGCTGCCTGTCAAAACTGGCGTTTTTTTTTTTCATCCTGAGACTATCAACTCCATCTGTCACAAAAATTAGGACTAAATCTATTTTCCAGAAACTCGAGGATCTTGGGATCCTGTGCGGTGTGGACTGATGTCTGCCTGAAAATGAGTGGAAGGGGGAATGGCAGCGTGGTGTGGCTGGGAGACAGCATGATTGATGTGTTGAGAAGCATTCGTAAGGATTTGCTCCATTGTCATCAGTTTTACAGGCTGCTTGTGTTTCTGCTTCAGCACAGTTGTGCCTCTTCCGGTGCCAAAATTGTGTTTGCTTGTGTTTTTAAATACATGAAAACTGCATTCAGAAACCCTGCCTTCATCCACATACTTTCAAGCCGTTTCTTTTAATACTTGTTTAATAGTGTTATTAAAAAATGCCAGCTGCTGCTCAGGCAGGGTGCAGCACATGCACGTTGCTATCTACATGGCTCATTCATGCATTACTTCTCAGCCCTATTCAGTGATGATAACACTGTTACTGGTGGAAGTCAGCTAGTTTGGGGTGGGTAAGTTGGAGACGACGTTGCAGACACGGTACAAAGTGCTGACTGCCTGATTGCTAGGAAACGGGTCCACCATGGTGCAGCTGGGGAGAAGGGGGCCTGGATGCTGGGATGTTTCAGGCGTAGGGAGTCTGAGAGAGGGGATTGCAATGGGGCAGGTTCGCGTGCCTTGGCGTGGGACAGGGGCCTGCTGAGCTTCCCCAGCAGGGGCTGGCTATCTGTCCCAGTGGGGCTGCCTTTTGTGGACAGCTGGGGGATGAGCTCTGCTCCCTCTCAGCTCCTGCCTTCATCTGCAAAACTCATCCAGCTCGGCTGTCCTGCAGAAAGCAGGCCGTCTGCTTTGTGAAGAATGGAAGCAGCTGAACTTCGGACCTCCCAGGAGGGGGAGTAGAGGAGCCTTCGCTGCTGGCCTTCCGTCCTTGCATGGCTGGGAAGAGGCTGCTGTGATGCTGCCTGAGCAGGATGAACATCAGTGCACGGTCCCACTAGTGCTGACAGGCTTCCCTGGCTGGGGACAGTGTTCATTTTGCCTACTGGTCTGAAAGGCAGGGCATGGCACAAAGCATTGCATCATTCATAAGCAGAGATTTTCACATACACCTTTCCGTTAAAGAAATGCAAGTCTCATACAGTAATCTTAATAATAGAAATATTGACATTGAAGTTTGGAATTTGGAATTATCTTTTGTATCATACAAGTGACAAAAATCATAACAGAAAATCATAGAATAGTTTGCATTGGAATGGGCCTTTAAAGGTCATCCTGCCCAACCTCCCAGCAACGAGCAGGGATATCTTCAACTAGATCAGGTTGCTCAGAACCCTGAACAAACTGACTTTGAATGTTTCCAGGGATGGATCTCTGGGCAACCTGTTCCAGTGTTTCACCACCCTCGTCATAAACATTTTCTTTGTTATACCTAGTCTTAATCTTTCCTTTTTTAGTTTAAAGTCATTACCCCTTGCCGTATTGCAACAGGCTCTGCTAAAAAGTTTGTCGCCATCTTTCTTATAAGCCCCCTTTAAGTACTGAAAGGCTGTGATAAGGCCTCCCGGGAGCCTTCTGTAGGCAGAACAACACCAACTCTCTCAGACTGTCTTCATAGGAGAGGTACTCCAGCACCCTGATCATTTTTGTGGCCCTTGTCTGGACTTGCTCCAACAGATCCATGTTTTCCTGTGCTGAGGGCTCCAGAGCTGGACACAGTACTCTGGATAAGGACTCACCAAAGAGGAGTAGAGAGGCAGAATCACCTCCCTTGACTGGCTGATCACATTTCTTTTGATGCAGCCCAGGGTAGAGTTGGCCTTCTGGGCTGCAAGCACACATTGCCAGCTTATGTCCAGTTTTTCAACCACCAATACCCCCAAGTCCTTCTCGGCAGGGCTGCTCTCAATCCTTTCATCCCCTGGCCTGTATTGATACCAGGGGTTGCCCCAAGCCAGGCGCAGGACCTTGCACTTGGCCTTGTTGAACCTCATGAGTTTCTCATGGGCCCACTTTTTGAGCCTGTCTAGGTCCCTCTAGATGGCATCCTGTCCTTCAGGCGTGCCAACCACACCCCTCACCTTGGTGTTGTCTGCAAATTTGCTGAGGGTGCACTTGATCCCCCTGTCTATGTCATTGATGAAGATATTGAACAGTACTTGTCCCCGTCCAGGCTCCTGACAGACACCACTTCTCACTGATCTGAACGTCAAGCCATTGAACGCTACTGTCTGGATGCAACCATCCAAACAATTCCTCATCCACTGAACAGTCCACCCATCAAATCAGTATCTCTCCAATTTACGGAAGGATGTTGTGGGGGACCGTGCCAACGGCTTTAAAGAAATCCAGATAGATGACATCCATAGCTCTTTCCTTGTCCATTGATGTAGTCACTCCATCACAGAAGGCCACAAGGTTGGTCAGGCAGGGCTGGCTGTCTCAAATTACATCCCTCTCCTCCGTGTGCCTTAGCATACCTTCTAGGAGGATCTGTTCCATGATCTTCCCAGGCACAGAGGTAAGGCTGCCAGGTTGCTAGTTCACAGGGTCGTCCTTTCTACCCTTTTTAAAAATGGGTGCAATGTTTCCCTTTTTCCAGTCACCAGGGACTTCATCTGACTGATATCATTGAGAATGGCTTGGCAACTACATCAGCCAATTTCCTCAGGACTCTGGGATGCATCTCCTCAGGTCCCATAGACTTCTGTATGTTCAGGTTCCTCAGGTGGTCACAAACCTGATCTTCTTTTACAGTGGGAAGCACACTGGGGAGTTGTGGGGAGAGAGGTTGCCAGTGAAGACTGAGGCAAAAAAATTGTTGAGAACCTCAGCCTTCTACTTGTCTGTTGTAACCAGTTTGCCAGTCTTGCTCATCAGGGGAGGGTACACTTTCTTTGACCTTCCTTTTCTGGCTGACATACCTGTAGAGGCCCTTCTCACTATTCTTTTCATCCCTTGCCAACCTCAGCTGCAGCTGCACCTTTGCCTTCCTGACCCCATCTCTACACAACTGGGCAACATCCCTGTAACTCTTCCCTGTCCCTGATTCCAGTGCCTGTGCCTTTCCTTCTTGCCCTTTATTTTGACCAGTGGGTCTCAACTCAACTGTGCTGGTCTCTTGCCTTCCTTTCCTGATTTCTTACACCTGGGGATCAAGAGCTCTTGTGCTGTGTGGAAAGTATCCTTAAATATCTGCCAGCTCTGTTCAGTACCCTTGTCCCTGAGGGCAGTTTGCCAGAGGGTCCTGTTGACTAATTCCTTGAAAATCTGGAAGTTTGCTTTCATAAAATGCAGGTGCTGAGTTTACTCTTTGCCTTATACATATTCCTCAGGACTGCAAACTCCACCAGCGCACGATCACTGCAGCTCAGGCTGGCTCCAATCTTGACATCACCAATTAGCTCACTTGCGTTGCTGACCAGCAGGTCCAGTGTCGCCTTCCCTCTTGTGGGGCTGTCAATTGCCTGGCTGAAGAAGGTGTCCTCAATGCACTCTAGGAGTCTCCTGGATTCACTACAGCTCACCATGCTAGTTTTCCAGCAGATGTTGGGGTGGTTGAAGTCCCTGCGAGCACGATACATCCTGTAGCTGAAGTAAGAAGGCTGTTGTCAATAGGATCCTCTTGATCAGGCAGCCTGCAGTAGACACCAAAATAGCTGGACTCTTCACTTTCCACATCTTTTAGCCACGTAGAATATGATCATCTACATCCAGGATTATATATGCTTTGTTGTCAATAAATTAACTTCTTAAAATGGTTTAAAAATATACTAGTCTGTCTTTATTTAATGAGCATTTGTATTCTGTCTGCATTTATAACTGCCACTTTGGGTAAGGACTTCAGGGTTCATGTTGCTCTCTTGGAGGAAGGAAATCTTTTCTCATGTGGGATTAAACCTAGGGAAATAACTCTCTGCTTGTCTTCTTCGATGCAGGTTTTCCAACAACAGAAATGGTATAATCAAATTCAGCTTTTCTGTTTCCAGAACAGCTCTTAAAGTAATGAGGAAGGCAACTATTGCTCTTTTTCACAAAGCACTATATAGGAAAATATATCCCATGACTGGACAGTAAAACAAGATCTGATAGCTTTCTGAATTCCCACATTGGCTACTTTTTCTGTTTGCCATCCTTCCCTGTTTTAGTGATTAATTTTGTTCTCCAGATCAGATCTCCAAATTATCATAGATTAACAGTTTTCCATCACTGTGGGTCATTTTGGCATCCAGAAAAGCTGGTAGTATCTGATCTGGATTTTTTGGAAACACTCCTGGGCACCATTTTGTTTAATTCTGATGTCTTTTCTGTTTTATTTCACACCTTTTCTTAATGGATCTCCTTTCCAAATCATGTTTTCTTTAATTATTTCTCTGACCTATTTTACATTGAGAGTGTTTAGAAAATAAGAAAATCAGATAGACACAAAAACAGTTGACCTTAAAATTTAGTGGTTCACATTCAGATGTAATTAAATATACATGGCCTATATATGTGGTTAATTCTTCTCAAATGATTTCTAAGCATATTTCTTTTATTGGATTATATTGCTTTTTCTACATTTCAAGAGATTTACAACTGTGATTAAAAATGTCTGGCAGGAGTCCTGTGAATTAATTAGCTGATAAAATTTCAGTTTCTGCGTCCAGAAATATCTTAGTATGTGCCTGATGGAGATGCACAGCGAGAGTGCACTTTTCCTTCTTGAAGAAGGGATTGAATTCTCTACCAATAGAGATTTCACCTGTCGGTGAAAGGTAGCCTCTTACCAAACTGTCAGGAGTTCTCAGAACCTTGGCATTACGGTGCGTGGGAGTCAAGGGAGGCAGTAAAAGTCCCGCTCATACACCAACATTCATCCAGCAGAAATGGCCCAGTAAGGTGTCGCTTACAGTAGCCTGTGCAGATGACTGAATATGGACATGTGCATGCTGCTGAGTTCTTGGATTTGATGTACCCTCAGAAATCCATAAATAATAACTTCTGCACTCTATAGTTACAAAAGAAAAACCTTGTGATTTACCAGACCAGAGGGGGCTGGGAATGAATGTAATGCTTTCCCAAGTAGTGTCTGTTTCAATGGAAAAGTAAGGGCAAGTGAAGACATCTAAATTATGTTCTTGCTCCACATCTGGTGTAGTTTATCCTTTTATTGACTGTGCAGAGCTGTTTGGAAGATTGGTGTCCTAAATTAGCCACCTAAACTAGGTGTGAATACTCCCCAAAATAGTAATTTATTCACTAGAATGTGCAGGGCTTTCCAGGGTGAACATCCCTCCTCTCTCTTGCTTTAGTCAGAAAGAAAAATTATAAGCAGGCAGGACAGTAAGTAATTGTGTTGATTGACAGTCACCCCACTGAGTTGAAGCTTGTAGCTGATGAGACTGCTGCACTTCATGGGGCAGGATCAGTTAGACATTGTTATGCTGGCTGTACATTTTTAAGGTTATCTTTGCCAGTGTATAGTCTTGTGAACATTATTGAGAGCGTTCAACACCTTCACAATTCACAATTATTTTGAATTGATTCACCTATATATAATCTAGGATAGATCCTTCTGGAAAAGTTTGCACATGTTTGCTTGCATACCAATCAGTCTGGGGCTCCTGTTGACATGCTGTTATACTTCATAGCTTTTTTCCACCCCGTGCATTCTGCAGAATGGCAGTGTAATTTGTTTATAGCGTGGTTCTTCAGACTATGTGGTGCATGCTGTGGGTTGTGATTTAGGAATGTGTGGGAGAGCAAGGCGTGCTGACGTAGCACTGGAGGACTGTGTAGTATCAGCTGTGTTGACTGTAATGCACTACGTGTGGAGGTGCTCCCTGACTGCCTCCCAGAAGACAGCTTAGCAATGAACTAACATGTATGCTGCATGGAATTGGAGTGACTTAATCTGTAATCAACTGACTATATTTCAGTCTCTGAGATACTACTGGATACTACTGAATAAAAGGAAGTGCAAATAGTCTTGCCTTTTTACAGGAAGGGGATGGACATACAAAGAGAATGTGGAGTGGGCCTGTTTGGAAGAGTTGGAGGCAGGATATCATTAGTAATTTTTTAATATTAATGATTTGGGTCCTACCAACAGTGCTGTAACAGTTAAATGCATACACAGAATCATAGAATCTTAGAATAGTTTGTGCTGGAACAGACCTTTAAAGTTCATCTACTTCAACCTCCCTGCAATGAGCAGGGACACCTTCAACTAGATCAGGTTGCTCAGAGCACCGTCCAACCTGACCTTGAATGTTTCCAGGAAAATTTCTTCCTTGCATCTAGTCTTCATCTTCCCTCTTTTAGTTTAAGCCATTATCTCTTGTCCTATCGCTACAGGCTCTACTAAAAAGGTTGTCCCCATTTTTCTTATATTTACTTAAAAATTGAGTAGCATCCTTGTAAAGTTGGAGATTGTTAGTTATATATATGAAATAGTAAGTATCATTGAGAGTATTTACCCAGTGCATCCAGTACCATAAACATGGAAATATTGCGCAATGCTTTGCTGGACTTCTGCTTTTTTGAACTCTGTTCCAATCTAAACTACAAACTAGACCACACATGCTGTTAAAACAAATCTAAGAAGTGAGTAGGACTCCAAGTCTTTTTTGGTCCTAACAAAGGCAAAAGTGATTCTGAAGACAACACATTTCTGGTCACCTGTTAAGCCAGTTAGATAAAGTTTTTAAATAACTATGTTCTACAAAGATGAATGCAAACCACATTCACTGTCACTATGTCAAATCAATTTCACCATCACAGTATTATGGGAGTTCTTTGTTGGACATGTCAACATATATACACACACAAAAGCAGTTAGATGATTTTTGTTTGGTGGTTGGTTGATTTTTCTTATTTTCACTTTTTTCAAATGTTTACAACTAGATATTTCCTGAAGCAGCTAATAGGTTTGTGTTTCATTTTTTGGGTGTGCTTATTTGAAATTCATATAATACAAGTTTGCAAGAAATAGGAAATTCTAAGTTTTCCTACATGAGAATAAAGAAATGAGTAGTTTTGTGTGTAAGCAGACTTGATATAGTCTGAAGGACAAAAACACGAGTAGCAATTCCATTTTTGTGGCTTCAGATTACAGCAACACAAATGTAATTTGTATGCTGGAAGGGTAATACCTAATTTGATCTACTTCTACATCCAAATTCAATTTCTGTATTAGAATTTGAAGATGGCTGCAGTGAAACATGCCATTCAAAAGCACACCCCCAGTATGTTCAGTTTAGTAGGTGTCCATGATGTATCCTGTGATGATACTTGCCTAAGGCCTTGTTTACACACAAAAGTAGCTGTGGTTAAAATAAAATCGTCTTTCAAAAGAATTTTATTGAAGTAATAAGAGTCTAATTCAACATAAATTCAGACTTAGCAAACTGATTTTGGGTGTGTTTCAACAGGTTTCTTTAAGCACAGCTGGCTTCATATCATCAAGAAATGGTGATGTCTTTATTGAGTTGACCTGCTATAAAAGAGTGTCAGACTTGTTTATTACACCTTCTTAGAAGAGTTTCATTCTTTCATTGCACTAAAACAAAATATGTAGACTAAATAGACGCTAAACATGAAGTAGGCATACAAATATTTCAGAGTCCTGACCCAGACTAACAAATTCAAATAAATCAGTGTTACTCAATAAATAAATTAATTTAAGTGTGCTCAAGCAAGCATTTGCTCTGATTTAACTAGGTCTTTTAAAAGGCAGTTTTAGTTAATCTGTGCAACTTTTGGTATGGTTAGCAGCCTGAACTCCCTTTTGTTCGTTTGCTATTTGTTTGAAATACTAGAGAAAAATGAATTAAGATTGGTTTCTATATGGAGGGAGACAGCTTGGATAATTATCAGATTTTATGACAAGAACAGCAGCTACATTCATGCAGGTACATGCATCTTTCTTCCTACACTTCACCTAAAATTAAAAGATGTCAAAGCAGTGAGTAGAGTTCCGCTCCATTCCTCTACTATGCCCTTAGCTGTGGTATCTGAATGCTGGGATGAAAGAAAAATGTCTTTGTGTCTTAAAAGTTTAATTTGCAAAAGTGATGAATGATTCAGTTACTTCCATACTAGGGGCAGAGTCTGAGACATTTCTCAGACAGCCTGATTTTCAGAAAATGTTGAGCATCTAACCTTTGAAAGTCAGATTTCCTAGTTTGACATTCAAAAAAGAATAATTCACAGCCACAAATAGCTTTGAAAATGTATCTCCTTTCTGCAGCTAACAAAAATTAAGGGCTTCAGAAATGACGGAGAAGCACAGTCAGACATAAACTTGTCACTATGCCAATAATAAGTATTAAAATATTGAGCTGGTAGATCTCAGTAACAACACCGCATAATAACTGTGGTTTTCTTTTCAGGTGAAATATTGTGTTCAGAGCTTTGATACATCTACATACAATAAGCCATCAGCCATTCTCAGCAATGTTGCAAATGAGTATTTTGTTCTTCCTAATAAACAGTAATCATTCTCCATGTGCATCATGGAGGTGAGCTATGCTGTTGTCTTTCTACTTGCCTGAGGCAACTGCTCTTTTCAAAGTTCCCCAAAAGGGATGGATCAGATTAGTATACTACAAAGATGAGACTAAATTCGGCACTTTTGGGAAAGTGGTTAGCAACAGCGGTGCTCTGGAGACTTCCCAAACTCTGGGAACTGAGTTGTATGCTGGCATCATGCTGCTTTCTGGAGCCAGACCTAATATCCGTGGCTGCATAGCCCAAACATGTCCAGAGGCTTACAGATATTAGATATTAGAGATGGAAAAGAGGTTTTGGAACATTCTCCATCCCCATTGCAAGATTATGGAGTCAATGTGAGATTAGTCATTGTGTTAAATTTTCCAGTGGTTTATTTTGGCCTATTTTTCAGTGCCCTTAGTGATAAGTTAAGGGCTTTCTACCACTTTCTTTCAATAGATTTCTT
Organism: Tringa tobata; assembly: GCA_033628505.1. Taxonomy (NCBI): domain Eukaryota; kingdom Metazoa; phylum Chordata; class Aves; order Charadriiformes; family Scolopacidae; genus Tringa; species Tringa tobata. The sequence continues at coordinate 8,290,509 of JAHREE010000067.1, forward strand.
TGTTTGGAAGCATCTCTTATAACTGTTGCAAATTTTTACTGCCTTTAAATACCATTGTGCATTTCATTTTCCCACCCAGGTCATTTTCTACCAATGTTAATTCCTCTGGTATTCATAAGATTAATTATTAGAGTAAATGTTGGATAATTAGTTATTCATGATACTGATGCCAATTCAGTTCATTATGTTGCAGATGAAACTGCTGTTTGTGTAGCATTGTCTTGTCTCTTTTATGTGATGAATTAGCATTCAGACCTTAAGTAGAACTAAAGCTGACTAGGGTTAGGATTTAGTATAACACCATCACAAATATTTTTGTAAAGTCTAGTCAATAGCATTTACATTTGCTTCATTCTGTTATTCCATCAGTTTTATACATTCTTCCTACAAATCTCTTTAGCACCTGTTTCTTCCTTTTGTTTACAGTCTTTACTGTATTCTGCATACCCCGTTTGTGCTTAGAGGCTACAAGCTGTAATATAAAGGCTTAGAAATAGTGGAAAGGATGTTCCTTAAATTAGAGTTCAGGCCTTAGGAGAAAAATAGCCTTACAAATTTATACCCTGTCTTTGCCTTCCACATTTGACATTTTCTTCTTTAATTTAGTTATAAAAGAGAAAAGATTCCCTATTATCTGCCTGCCTCTTTCTTAAGGTGCAAGTTGGATTTGTTCCAGCAACAGTCTAAGTGAAGTTCATGGAACACTTGCTTTTATTGTATTTGTTTCATACCAGTGGGAAGAAGCTACAGAGGTGTTATAGAGATGAGGTTTTGCAATATAGTCATGGTACATCTTTTGGGACTGCAAAGCTAGTCCTGCTTGAAAACTTTTTATAATACCGTGTTTTCAAAGAATATGTCTATTTTATAGTAGTTTTTTACCTCAGTTATGTAACTGCTCTAGACATTGGGTTTTTTTGAGAGAAATGTGAGATCATTAACTGATCGATTGCTTTGGGTTAGCTGTGCCTTATGACTTCCAACATCATTCCTCCTCAACTGGAGTGAATTCTCATATACTGAAAAGTTTAACAGTGTGTTCTGATGTGGATAATCTGATGCTTACTGAAAGGTAATGAGTTTCCTCAAGGTGAAATTAAAGGGCTCTATATGCATGTGGGTAGTACCAGTGTCTTTTACATTTTTTCACCATTCCTCATTCCATTGTAGAATGGTTGCCCCTTTGTGATAACATCTTTATACTTATTTCTCCTACGTCTCCATTTTTTCCCTTATATTTTTCTCTCTCAGGCCATTTCTTCATTGCATATTTTTTCCCCATCATTGCTGACATTTAGGAAAAAGCAGCAGATAATAAATCCTCCTTTTGACCATGCTTATTGACATGGCCTCTCTCGTTGTCTTTTGTCAACTTTCTTAACTGAATTTCCCTTCACAAAATTACTTTTCAAAGGCAAAGCATTGTACAAACTCATACCTAAATGTATTTCTGTGAGAATGTGCATCGGGATCATTCAGGTGACCATCTTGAAATCCTTCTGTGGATTTGGGAACCTTCCAGGGATCAGGAGTTACAGCCAGGTGCAAAATTGCATCCCGAGAGGCACACTACAAATATTCGAGCCTTACAGCTCAGCTCAGAGCAGATAGTTCAGAGCAAGCCATTCTTTGAATGAATTCACATAAAGCATTTAGTGAATTATTAAAGAACGTGACAAAATGTTTCCTTGCTCATCATTTGAGAACAGAAAGTGAGGCAAAAGCTGTCAAACAAGAAACTTGTTGTGAGCGACTCAGGCAGTATTAGTATTTTAGGTGGAATGTGACCCTGCTAACCCTGAAGTGTGAGTTAGACCTTTGATGTTCAAGGGTATTCAGAATTAGGCAGACAGAGTTCATCCAGACTAAGACAATGTGTAAGTGACTGGTGCGAACTCTCCCTTTTGGTCAAACCAGGCTCAATTTGTAACCAACCTTGAAACTGAGGACTAGAACTAGTAGAAAACTGCGAAGATCTGGGCAAGAGAAGGCAAAAAACCTGTTCCTTAAAAAATAAAAATATAAAATCAATGAAGATAGGAAGGAAAGAAAATTGAGAAGAAACAGTGAAGATAACAGGGAAGAGAAAGTGCTCTTTTCTCCTGTCTCCTTCCTTGTTTTTGAAGAAGTAATTAACATATTGAACTATCACTGTCATCCTTATCATATTAGTATTTACTGTACCAGACCATTTAGCAAGGAATACAATACCTTTGTCTCTTCCATGTTTTGATTTGACAACTGAGCAAAAGAGAAACAGGGGTTTTCTTTAGAAAGCATGAATATTGTAGGGAAAATGTCCTGATCACAGGTGAAAAGTGTCATTGTTTTTCTCCATTTTTAGATTCAGTGTAATCCCAGTAATGTTCGCATCTGCAGGATGTCCCTGGAGGTGAGAATTTCCATTGGTTAGGTACAACTACATAATAAATAATAAATAAAGGTGCTCAGACTGCACACCTGAGAAGGCACAGGAAGAATACAAGTTACATTTCTTTTGAAACAAGTAGGCATTTATGGCCATTGCGAATGAAAATCACCCCTGTACAAATCAGCAGCAAAAAGCCCTTCCCAGAACTCCAACTTAAATGCTTAAAACCGGGCAAATTTGAGGTTGAAGGAGAGTGTCTTTCTATATTGTCTGTCTATATTAGGAAAGGTTTTTCTGCAGGGAACAGGTCTAAGGAAATTTGATGGAAATGGGCTTTGTTCATGGAACGTGCCCTGGAAACTGTGAGAAGGGGAAAACTTGTCTCTGCACTGGCAACATCGTGAAAACCCAATTGCAGTTACATTGTGGCTGTTAGAACCATTGGTACCAAATGCATCAGCAACCACTGTCCTGCAGTTTGGCTCAATATTTACCCAGGAATATAAGGCCATTCATCATGTCCCTGCAATCTTTCTTGATTGTTCTCCCCATGTGTAGCCCTGCCATAGAAATTTTTATTGAATACATCAAACAGAGCTAAATTCAGTAAATGAAAATTGCTTTTTATCTGACAAAAATTTAAGTGTAGGATTTTTTTTCCCCCAAAAAAAGTCAAATTATTGGACTGTAATGTTGTTTAGGAGGAAACAGCTTGCCTCTTTATCTGGCTAAGAGGTAGCATACAAGGTCATTCATTTAGAAATAGGTTAATTTCCTGTACTTTACTAGATTTTGTCTTGTAAATGTAGAAAACCACAAATATCAAAAAGACTGCATGATATATAATGCATACTGCATTTTCTGAATGTTGGAAAGAACAGTTCTTTCAGTACCTTCTCCTTGCTCTCAACCCTAAGTAATCTATTACCCATTGCTACACTTATCAGATAGCTTCTCTGTGGAATTAGCTAGTCCTGTTTCAGGAACAAATTTTTGTGCTGGATAAGGTCAAGTGTAATAAGTTTGTGGTGACCAAATTTTAATCTTGCTTTGTTGTAAATCATGAGAAAGCATACTGATTTTCATCAGTGAGAATCCTTAATTGGACCCCAGGTCTCCAGCGATCACTTTGTAATGTCACAAGTCACCTGTAGTCCACTTTTGAGGTCACAGAAAAACTTCCTATGTTTGGTTCTGTTCTGACATTGTTTCACTCAAACTTTGTGCTTTACATAATTATAACAGAATAACATGCTTGGGGCACCTTCATTTTTTGTCCAGTAAGAGGCTAATAAAGCATTAAGGGTATTTTACAATATGGTGAGTGCTATTTTGCAATGTTTCATTAGCCACAAATCCACAAGTCACCTTCAGGAATTCCAGATGACAGACTGAAGGTATTTTTGCAGCTGTTCTGTGGGAGCTCATGAAAGTCTTTTTCTGCTTAAAGGAAAAAAAACAAACCCATAACCCAAACAAACAGGAAGAACTTTTTATGTATCAGTCCTTTTGACAGTCATCTGTAAAGCCAGAAGACGCATCTCTGTTACAGCTGAGTACTGTGCATTTTATCCATATGCCTGTGGATAGTTCAAATATCATCTCTCTTGAAAAATACTTTTGCTGTAGCACTGAAGGAAGTTAACGCCTTTGAATAGGATATAATATGCTTGCTCCAAAATGCTTTGAATGGCTGTTCACTTAATAAAATATTGCCTAAAGCGATGCTATCTTCTGAGTATTATATGGTGTTTCATGAGTTGACTTTTAAATTGAATTCCCTGCCATCTTTATGTACCGGAGAACATCTTGAAAAAATCAAGCTACAAATAGTGACTGTTTTCTAAAGGTCAAAGAAATTGTAAGGGTAAAAAAAAAGTCTTTTCTGAAAAGAAATATTCAGGAAGCCCTGAATATTTATATACTGATATCATCTTTAGACCTCCAGGGTGTTTCAGAGTACAGACAGCTACAGTTTTTAATAAAAATGTTTTCCAAACTGAATTTCATTTCTCATTTCAGATATATAAAAAAAGATTAGTTTCCTGACTCATACTTCTTTGTTTGAGTTTTAACAGTTAATGTTTGGTCCTTTTCCAAAACAATTTTCTGTCTTTTTTAAAAGTACGAAGGCTTGGAATATAGAACTGCCAGCAACTGTTTGGAAAAACATATGCTAAAGACTTGCCTACACAGCAGTGGAAAGGGATGAACCACCCCTTCAAATGAACCACCATTCATTTGAAATGGCCGCCATTTACATGACAATATTTTAGGATGTATTAGCTGCTGAGATAAAGCACATTCTATACTGCTATTTTAAAAGTGCAGTTGGTTTACTGAGTATTAAGTCAGTGTGCAGATGTCTGTGTTTGTCCATCTGCTCTGAGTGCTCTTTTGGCAGTCCTCCATTTTCATCCTTACCAGAATGCATCAGCATCTACCGTTCTTTTCATGGTGATGAGAAATCATATACCTGCTTAAGTGCTAGTCCTGCTCAGGATCAGTCCATTTACATCTGTCCACTATATCGCTGTACCGTGTTTTCTACACCTGCCCTGAGACATAAAGAGGAACTGTCTCTGCTTGCCATCTGGGGAGAACTGAAGGATCAGGAAATCCTTGAAATGAAATATTGCCACGAACATGATTAATGGGCTCTGGCAGTCATCAAACAGTCTGTGGAGTGCAATGGAAAAGGACATCTTTGTCTTTATAAAGAGTATAAAGGACAGGTAGAAGATGAAGGAACAAAGAATGTGAAATCCTCGAATAACACCCAATGCAGAGAGACACAGGTATAACCTGGTCTTGGCCTTCAGTAACCTTCCATGCATTGGCAAGCCATATGAGATAGGATATGAGACAAGATAGCAACAGACCGGTAAGTTGTTGCTTCACAGCAATAGTCTCACTGTCCATCTTCCCACATCAGATTGGTTCTCCTCTCTGCTGCTCATTCACTGCCAGAGAGACATTGGATTTGCAAATGGAAGCAAGCATATGTTTCTGTATGGCCACCTAAGAGCTGCCCCGTGTTCACCTGGGTGGGCTGAGCACAGTGGCTTGGTAGCAGGCACAGGAGCTGGCTTGCACAACCAAAGTTATATGGTAGCCACCACCTAGGTGCAGTTGCTATCATTATGGAACGGAGCATTTTGTTTGTGTTGGCTGGACACAATGGCATCCAAAAAGACATGGGTTGTAGGATGTCATAAATTGTGGGGGATTTGTGAGTTTGAACCTTGTCCCACACTATCAGTTGTTGTCTGTCTTCTACATTATCCATAATAACTGGTCAGGCAAGACCCCAGATAATGTGGGGGACCATAGCAGGACATAGGAGTATCAAATACACAAATTGATCATAGAATCATAGAATCATAGAATTGTCCAGGTTGGAGAGGACCTTTAAGATCATCTAGTCCAAACGTCAACCTAACTCTGATAAAAAAACCACATCACTAAACCGTGTCACTAAGCACTATGTCAACCCATCTTTTGAATACCTCCAGGGATGGTGCTTCAACCACTTCCCTGGGCAGCCCATTCCAATGCTTAATAACCCTTTCAGTGTAAAAATTTTTCCTAATATCCAATCTGAACCTCCCCTGGTACAACTTGAGGCCATTTCCTCTTGTCCTATTGCCTGTGACTTGGGAGAAGAGACCGACCCCCGCGTCTCTACGCCCTCCCTCCAGGTAGTTGTAGAGAACAATAAGGTCTCTCCTCAGCCTCCTTTTCTCCAGGCTGAACAACCCCAGCTCCTTCAGACTCTCCTCATAAAACTTGTGCTCCAGACCCTTCATCAGCTTCATTGCCCTTCTCTGGACCTGCTCGAGAAACTCAATGTCTTCTTTGTGGTAAGGTGCCCAAAACTGGACACAGTACTGAGGGGGGGCTTCACCAGTGCCGAGTACAGGGGGATGATCACCTCCTCAGTCCTACTCACCACGCTGTTCCTGATACAAGCCAGGATGCTCTTGGCCTTCTTGGCCACCTGGGCACACTGCTGGCTCATATTCAGGTGTCTGTCCACCAGCACCCCCAGGTCCTTTTCTGCCAGGCAGCTCTCCAGCCACTCTGCCCCAAGCCTGTAGCGCTGCATGGGGTTGTTGTGACCCAAGTGCAGGACCTGGCACTTGGCCATCTTGAACCTCATGTCTTTGGCCTTGGCCCATCAATCCATCCTGTCCAGATCCCTCTGCAAAGCCTTTCTACCCTCAAGCAGGTTGACACTCCAGCACAACTTGGTGTCATCTGCAAACTGACTGAGGGTGCACACAATCCCCTTGTCCAGATCATTGATGAAGATGTTAAAGAGAACTGACCCGTGATTGCTGAGGGCTGAGTACAAAGGCGGAAAAAGAGGTCCTTGCCTTGTGCCTGTAGTACCATAAGTATCTTACCATCTAGTATGGAGTAGTTAGGGTGACCAAGGCAGCTGCTAGATGTGACCTCGACAAGCCACACACAAACCACCTGTGCACACACCATTACCCCAGCAAAACAGACTGCGTGTGTCTAAGGGAAGGAAGAGAACCTCATCTCCAAGCACTCAAAATGTGAGCTCCTCTTCAGGAGCTCTGCAGTTTGTGCAGTTCCTGAGGAGCATAGGTTAGCGGAATTCTGCTTCCAGGACTTCCAGACTTTGTGCACACCTGTGCAGATGTATAGAAAGACTGAGATATTTTGGGTAGCACCCAGAGGTGGAACCGGGAACAATGAGAGGAAATTAGGAAAGGAAAGACATTTTCACCTTGGAGAAAATCACTAAAGAGTGATGGAAGCTTTGTTATTTCTGTGTTTCAGTCCTAGGTGAGGCAAAGCCAGAGAGTATGTGACAGGCAGAAAGGCTTAATTCAAAAAGGTGAGCTATGAGTTGGCAGTTTGCATTTTGGCCAAAAAGGAGGGGACTGGAGAGGGTTTTTACACACCATGTGAGTTTTTCCTGGGCTTTTATTGCACTTGGGTTTGAAAAGAAGCAGTGAAAAAGAAATACTTGATTTGTCAAAGACAGTCTAAGCAACAAATTAACCTTGAATGAAGAATATTCTACCTTGAAACAGATGGGGTGTGGAGGAATTTGCACAAAGGATTGCTCACTGGGTTCTTCAGCCTAGCAGCAAGGAAACAAAGTGGTGAACAAATGCTGAACCCTTCCATCTGTCCTTCCAACAAAGAAGTGATGTAAAAGGAGAACTCATGTGATCTGCAGTCCCTGGGTGCTGCTGACTTAAGTTCTTATAAAGTGGGGCTTGATTGTAGCATTCTAGATCTATGCACAGACTTGGCAGATAAAAATCACAGCATAATTTGTGACTCCTGAAAACAAATTAATGAATGCAAGAAAACTTCATATTCTTTCTCTCAGAGATCAGATGAGAGAGAGAGGGAGGAATGAAGGAGAGAGAGGAGCAGGGTTAGTTGTGGTGTTCTAATTTGGTACCTACCTTCTGTACAACTAGTTAGTCTTCACTTCCCCAGCCCCTAGGTTCAGAGTACCTCAGCCATTTTCCTTTTCATCCTTCTTCAATCACTTCAAGATGTACCATGCCCTCTATACTCCCTTTCACCTTGCACAACCTGTGGCACTCTCACTTTCCCACTGTATTTCTTCATGTACAACAAACTCACTGTAGAGTAAATCTACCATACATGCCATGTCAGTGTCTTCAATCATAGCCCTTGCTTCTTTACTTTCACAATCCCTCTGCTCTTTTGTTATCATTTATACAGTTAAAAAAATTCCTAAAGAAAATGTTGTGTTGTATTGTTTTCTCTCCACATGGTCTGTAGCAAAGTGTCAGTGTGGGATGTGAAAAGAATGCAGGAAAGGTATAACAGGCCATAATAATAAGCTTCGATTAAATAGATACAGATCACACTCTGGGCAAAGCTGGAATCTGGTGTTCTACTTAGCACCTATCTCCTGTTCCACATTTCATAGGCAGATGTGCCTATTAACTGCACCTACAGTTTCTGTATGTTTCCCATTTAAGGCCCCTTCTTTTGGTTGCTGCTAAGCTTGCCAAATTGTTTTAACTGTGCAGGCTGAAGGTTTTCCATTCTGGGTATGTACTTCAGGTTGAATTTAGAGGGGCTTTAGAGGAAATAAAGTTATGCTATTTATGTTTAAATTAATTCATTTTCAATTGACTCTTCAATCCTACAATTTCAAGTAAGGCTTTGCATTTTGTGGGAAATAAATAAGAGGACATGTTGTCCTCGTTCTAGAATATGCCATTTGCTTACTTGTGTTGGGTGGGGAAAACACTCATGTCTTTGGCCATGTTTATTTTTTGTTTTGTTTTGTTTTTAAATAATTCAACAGAAACTTAAGAATTAAGCAGACACTTTCACCACATCTCTGCTGAGCCTGGCCCACAGCAGACCAGCAGGCACTGGTCAGAATTTGGTTTCTCAGTTTGATCTTTTGGGTCTTTCTTTGGCTCCTTTGGCTAGGGAGTTGCAGCAAAAAGGGGGCTAGTTTCCTGATTAAGGCTGATGAGGACTTATTCAGCAACTGGATTTTTTCTCTACCCCTCCTGCCCAACCACCATTTGTCAGTCTCTTCTTGTAGAGCCATTATGTACATATTTTCCTGCCCATCCAGGAAACACATCTGCAGACAGGTTTGTAGAATGGCTGAGAGCTCACAGGAGTGAGTGAGGCTGATTGCCAATCCCCCATATGTGCAGCATGCAGTGAAATTCTAGATATGCCCAAAAAATCAAAGGCTAGCAACTTGTTTTTGACAAGTCTGGCATTCCATTTTCAGTTCTTCACAATCCCAGGGTGTACAGAGTAGGAATAGAGAGCACTAAACCTGCAAGTGGTCAAGAAAAAGCAGGTTATGAGCATCCCTTCAGCAGTCAGGAGGGAACGAATACTTGTGCATGCAGTGCAGAATTTAAGTCATGTGAAATAAATTGGAGGCCCATATGAGAAATGGGAAGACTAAAAAGAAGTAAAGAATAGCCTTCTGCTTATTGAATGAAGTACAGCTTGGATGGGTCAGAGGGAGGTTTGTATGACTATGTGGTAACATATATTGTATGGAATAGGCTACCCAGGGAGGTGGTTGAGTCACCATCCCTGGATGTGTTTAAGAGATGATTAGATGCAGTGCTGAGGGATATGGTGTAGGGGAGGACTTTGTAGAGTAGGGTGGATGGTTGGACTCGATGATCCCAAGAGTGTCTTTCAACCTAGACGATTCTATGATTGGACAAATGGCATTAATATTGGGAAATCTTTTGACATACCTGTTTAAGAATGTAGAAGGAGACATATACAGTCTGTGCCATTAGCATAAGTTTGGGATTTGCTGTTGCTGCTGTATATAAAATCTTCTAAAATACTTTGGAACTTTGAAAAACATTTTTGGGACACTGTTCCTTGTCTCTCTTGCCTGTTAAGCAAAGTGCCTTGACTGCAACAAGGAAGGGAAAAATTAAAACTAGTACTTCTAGAACATATTTAAAATAATTTAAGATCACTTCCGTGAATAAAAATTCATGGTTTTAAAGCCTAATATCTCAAACTATGTGCATTTCAGTGAGTTGGTCTGCTGGGAAGCTGCTGAAATTCTTCCTGTTTCATTGACAAGAACAATGTACACATATGGCTTCAAAACCAGAACAATTTCATAATTTTCAGAATTAATCTTGCCTGTCCTGAACTTCATGAAGGTATAACTTCTGAGGAAATTCCACTTCTTTGGCAGTTGGGGGAGGGGAGAGCAGGGAAATACTTCCATGGCAGATTGGCTTTAAAATATAAATGGTGCTGTTTGAAGCAGCTTAAGAGCCAGGAATGCTAGACTGAATCGGGGAGACAGCTTAATGGGCAGGTGATGCAATCATAGTTATATGATAAATTGCTTGGTTATTTCTTTATCAAATGCCCTGCAGTACAATATGTCACTCGATTATCCCACACATATGCATAGGCAGATGTCTTGGGGCAGATCCTCAGCAGGCATAAATTCACTGAGCTCTCCTGAAGTCCCTTTAAATCCTGGAGCTTTGCCATTTTGTACCAGTTAAGGATTTGGCCCCTTTGTCTCCATCTATGTTCACTAAGCTGCAGACCAAACTGATGATTATTTGTCTTAGTAAGTGTTGCAAGTTTCTGGCTCTTATTTGCTAATGAAAAAAAAAAAATGTTCTAACATGAAACTGGGCTTAGATCCCAGTTTTCAGTCATACTCTCCATTAAAAGATGAAGGATGTGGCATACATCACCTGAGAAGCATAAATCATGTAGTAATAGTACTGTTGTTTTCCTAAAGAACTCAGGGAAGGACTTAATTGCGTTCACATCTCCTACTGCATCTATCCTGGTGTCCTGAGTCAGTTGCATTAAGATTGAGAAATCCTTACCAAGGATACAACGCACACAATGGTTACAGTCACTGATGTAATACTGGCGCCAGTAAGCTTTATTTTATTTAAAAAAATACTACTTTCCATGTACTTTAAAATAGTATAGACATAAAATATTTTTTAAAAAAACAGAAGCTCTGTCTGTGTAATTTGATGCTGAGCCTTAGCAAAACAGGCAAAGTTCCAAATATTTTTCCCTGCTTAAATGTTTTAAAATATGTTTCCAAGGGTGATTTGGCTGGAGAGGCAACCACTGGGGAATTACAAGCTGAAAAGTTTTATTTTTTGTGAAGATCTGTATTTCTGTGAAGAAACCGCAACTGCTTTTAGGGCTGGCCAGGAGCCAGAGGTAAGGTATGCTCAAAAACATGCACTCAAGTGAAGTCTCAGAACGAAGCTGAAAGCAAAAAAACTTTGTTCTTAAAACTTAAAAGAGACACTGAGATAAGTCCATTGCAAACAGAATGCCTTGACTGGTATGTAAGGCTTCTGTCCTCTGGAGATTCCTGCCCATATTTCCCTTACCTTGCTTCCCACTCACCCCAAATTTCTGCACCACTGAAATGAAGGGAGTTTTCCTTGCATAAGTGTTTGCCAGACTGGGGCCTCCCTTTGTACTTAATTAGTTGTTTGACATATTCAGTAGGAAGTCAGATCAACTAGAGGCATAAGTAATGCATAATTTTGCATTGCCAGGGGAAGTTTAATTTACGAGCTTGTTATACTCATAGCCAAATGTTACTTTTGGCAAAAAGAATGTTTACAATGTTGTTGTTAGGACAAGTTACAAGTATTTTTTCTTCAAGGCCTGGTCCACACACCCCTGGAAGGAACAGCTTGTCAGTTGTCACTAGGAAGCACTTGTCACTGCTTCCTAGATCAGCAGCCTTCTTTCTGCCTATGTGTGGACAGGTAACAACCATCTGACCTTTTGGAGGACCTGGCTCTTAGGAAGCCTGTGAGCAACCTGTTTGGGAGGCACCGGAGCTAACTTCTCTACATGCCGGGTAGTACCTACAGTATTTGTTTTAGTGCCTTGCCTGGGCAAAGACCTGGGCAGAGTTAGGCACATCAGTCCCATCTGTGCACTAGGCCTCCCTCTCTGCAAGCATCACCTACCTTCCTGTGCTGGACATGTTTTCCTATTATACCTAAATCTAGACTTCAGCACAAATGACCTTGTGCCCATTTAAAAAGACTAGAGAAGCACTTGCATCCCATATGTGCCCAGGAGGACCTCAGCTTGGAGCATGTGGTGTTCTCTGACAATCAGCTTCTGAGGAGAACATCTCTGGTTATTCTTGCTCAGAAATATTCCCACAGTTGCAGTCGGGTCTTTTTCACAATAACCCGGTGGTTAAAGAGTTTGCCCAGGAGCTGGGAGACAGGAGCATGCACCTTCTTGTTGGCTGTTTCTCTGGCCTCATTACTCTGACATTCCTCTCTGTGTGATAGTACAGCTTTGACAGGGAAGGTGGGAATGACCTCTCCAGAAACCTGGTAGCACACCTTTTCTCAGTAGGTTAGAACTGCGGCATTTTCATCCAGTGTGATTTCAGAGACCCTCAGCCATCACCTCCCTCTTGGCTGGTTGCTCATGCCAATATACCATGCAGAAGAGGGGAATGCACTAGAAATAGCCATGTTAGTTTTGAAGTCCCGGTCTGTTTGTGCCTCAATGTATGGACTCTGTGCTTTTAGACTAGGTGAATAACGCTCAAGTAGAACGTCTAAGAGGTGTGTGTGTGTTGAAGCGTGCGTTTGCTATCAGCACTTCCCGTGTAGTCTGCTGTCCACCCGCTCAGCTTCTGGGTCTCTTGTACCTCTCTTTGAAGACATCAGCCTTGTTTGGTTGACTGGTGGGACTTAAATGCTGAATTCTGACTTATGCAGCACTCACCTTGGAGCATGTGCTTAACTTTTAGAAATCATTAATTCCTAAATTAGAACCACTATGTCTTTTCCCTGGACCTCTCTCCAAACAAGAGGGGCTTTCATTTTTCCACCTCTCCATTTGCTTCCCCCTTAATCATATTTCAGGAAATACCTACTTTGTGTGGCATGCTCCCCTACAGTGAAGACCAAAGAGTGGATGAGAGGAAATCTAGTTAATTCTGACCAGCATAGCATTTAAGGTAATTTCATGACTGACTTCAGGAGGACTTGTGTCCAGCTCTCCCAGGGCTCTGAGAGCAGCTGTGTTGTGGGAGCCAGAGGCAGAGAATTAGTCTTGCTTTCCATGTTGTGGAGCAGTCAGTACTCGGAGCAGATTCATACCTTCAACAGACCAACATTAATTCTAGTCCAGACTATTATCACTGCAGGTTTAGTGTTCGGTTAAAAATGAGTTATTGCCTGATAAAAATGGTAGGGATTATTATATAGACACTGGGCCTCAGGGAAATGGCATATGCAACTATTGCTGTACTTTGATCATAATGTCCTAAGGGTCTTGGTATGCACACCAACTTCTGATTATATTTTACAGCTTTCTCTGCTCTTTTCCTGTGTCTAGTTCCTTTATGAAAGAAAGGAACAGAAACATTTTTAGCAGGCTAGGGAATAACCATGGCTCCACAATGCAGATCACAGAATATTTTGCAGAGGTGACCCATCCTTTAAACAGCCCACAAGGAAAATCTGAGATTTATCATCTGTTCATAATTGAGATATTTTTCATGTGAAATCCTTTTATTTTTATTATCCTGAATTAGCTCCTTGAACAGCTGCTTTATTTTTATATTTTTACTGTGGTAGTTTAGTGCTCTTTCATCCTCTGTTCTTTCATTAACTTTTATGATTTGTCCCAAATTATGCCTGAGAGTTGACTTACTGAAACTGCGTGAAAAAAAAATTGAAAGAATTAGCAAAGACATTTTAAAAGGCTATGTATGCAAATATTGCCAGGCCTTTTAAACGGTGATGATGGTCTGAAGACTGACGGCTGAATAGCTGTTCTCCTGGCAATCTAGCTTCTGCAAGAGCTCCTAGGATAAAGTAGGCAGTCCCTTCTCCAGAGTTATATAATAAGCTCCTCTGTTTTTATACAACTTCTCATCCATACTGCCAGCCTCCTGCTCCACACACACAGCCTCCAACCTGAACACCAACACGTGTATGGGGAAGCACAAGTCAAGCTTCTTCACTGACATTTCATAATCAAAGCTCACTCACTGGAAATCTTTCTCCTTTCAGATAATATCAGAAAACGTTGCTCTAAATTGCATCAAGAGTCAGACAGTGGAATACAAAGATTACTCTACACTATGGCTAAGCACAATTTAATAAATCAGAGCAAGCATGTCTCCAGATTATATCCATTTACCATAATCTCTTCAGACTGAACCAAACTACCAGGACTGGATTCAAAGAGCTCAGAGGCACTTACTACATTAGCTGTGTGGTAATCTCTTCAGGGATTGTAGAGTGATTCTTGCAGAAATCACAATGCTAGATATTGAAGACGTCTAGCTCTGCAATGCTCAGGAGAGCAGGTCAGGAGCAGAGCACATGCAGGATGATGCTTTTCTGAATTGGTCCTCCCCACCTCCATGGTCAGCACTTGCACTGCACTGGCTCAGTGCAGAATCATGGGCACCCAATTCCTTTGTGAAAGGGTTTGTATTCTTTTGAGGTGTACCACATACTGTGGCAGAGGAGTCCACATCTTAATTATGCGCTGTGTAAAGAAATGTGCAAGGAATTTGTTTTGTATCTGCTACCTGCTAAGTTCACAGGTCTAGTATTACGGGAAGTAATGAATTGCCGTTCTTGGTTTACTTTTTCCACAGCACCCATGATTTCATCAATACCCCACTCAGACACTTCTTTTTTTAGCCTGTGCTAGTCTGTCTAATCTTCACCAATTAACCCCTACTAACAAAGACACATAGATTAAATTAATTTTATCTTGTGTCCTGGTTTGAGGTAAAACAGAACTAATTTTCTGTTCAGTAATTTTACTTTTTCAGCTAGGCCTCTTCTAACGAACTAACCTCTGAAATTAACAGCATGTTGTTCAGAAACTGTTCACTTTCACAGTGATAAGACCTGATTATACCAAGGAACGGTATGCAGAGAGGCCCTTGCTTATACTTATTGCTATAACAACCAAGGTCAGGCAAATTTGTTATTTGCCCCGCTGGAGGGTTGGAAGCGGAAAAGCGTCGAGGGATCACACCTGTAGGGAGGGGACAGGACAGGTGACCCAAAACTGACCAACAGGGTATTCCATCCCATCTGCATCATGCTCAGTATAAAACCTGAGGGATCAAAGGCTCAGCCTTTTCCTTCAATGGCCAACATCCAAGGAGGACCCTGTCTGTTTGTCTGCCTTTGATCCCAATCCGAGTGTTCCTGACTCCAGATCCAGAATCCGGCTCCTGGTCATCACTGAGTCCAGCCTGGGACTTTCTCTTGTGCCTGCTGGTGATGTGATCATCATCCTGGGAGCTTGATACGGTTTTGTATATACTGTATACTTTTTTTCCTTTTTCCTTTTATTATTATTATTTATTATTTCATTATTTATTTATATTTTCATTAAATTAGTTCTTTTCTAAACTTTTTTTTTCCCCCCCTTTCCTTTCCTCTCTTTTCCTTAGGGGGGGGAGGGAGGAGCCATCTGTCGTTCTGGTTGGTCAATTCGGTCAAAACCACAACATCTTGTAATAATTGTCTTTCAGGAATATCTAATATCTACTGCTTGTTATTATGCTGTTTGGACATTTGATAAGAAAAGAGAGGTAGGACAGACCAGCAAAAGATGAATTGAAATTTTGTATAAATGAGGTAGAACCTCTTACCAGTCATCTATTTTCTTACAGTGGATACAAAAGGCCAGTTTCACTTTTGAAGGTATGGCTGATGTTAGNAATTATACTATGGACAAAATAGGATCATAGAATAGTTTGCATTGGAAAGGACCTTTAAAGGTCATCTAGTCCTACCTCCCCTGCAATGGGCAGGGACATCTTCAACTAGATCAGGTTGCTCAGAGCCCTGTCCAACATGACTTTGAATGTTTCCAGGAATGAGGCACCTACAGACTCTCTGGACAACCTGTTCCAGTATTTCACCACAAATAAAAAGACCGTTCCTGAAAATAAGTATAGAGTGTTATGTATAGAATAAAATGAAATACATCTAAGAACGTTTATATTTTACTTTAAAATATTTTTGAAACATTAGGAAGTTGGTTTACATGTTTGTTTTCTTGAAGACACTGCCTGCCTTACAGCTATAGAAAAACACTTGAAATCCCTTATGAAGATAAAAATTTGAAGACCACATGAATGAAGTCACCAACCAAAATGAGCTGGGCAATAACAGTTACTATTTCACAAGTAATTTCTGTGCTCCCACATGTGAATGCATGCTCAGTACAGTTACGAGTGCCTTACAATCTGTTTTTCTAAACTGTGTATATGAGTTGTGAGGCTGCATCCCACTTCCAGACTTGATGTGGTTCGTCTGGGATCTGTAGCTTAGTTGCAAAATGACTGCAACTCAAGATTCAAAGAAGCACATTTTTAGAAGGTTTAAGACACTTGTGAAATTCTCAAAGTACCTGCAAATTGAAATCTTACTGAAACTACACACTTTTAATGAACTGCAGTTTGTTTACAATTTAAAAGAGGACATTAGAGTGCACATGACAAGAACTAAATCTTGAACACTGTATAAAAATAAAAAGTATATTTTGTAACTTTGTTTGGCAAATACAGGTTTTTGTTTTAGAGAAGCACGGCAGCTATGCTTCTGAAAGCTGTCATTTCTCTTCTGAAACAGTGCAGCAAACTCTCACTACCTTCTGGTTTTGAGCACCCAGAGAGATATACCCTGAATTGTCCACATTCCTCTGAAATTGTATGGATGATTTCCAGAGGAAACAAATAACCATTATCACTCTATTTCTTTTTTTTTTTCACTTGTATTCACCAAAATAAAAGTAGAATCTTTTCAATGGATAGCATCAAAACACAAAACTTCTGCATGGAAACAGACTATCAGCAAACTCTGTACATTTCTTTTATTTTAACCTACTCTTGAGACCCGCGGAGGTTTTGGGTGATGTTTTCTAAGTGCTCCCAGACTCTTCAATTTTGTTTTCCACTAGATAACTTATATTAAGTATCCATTAAAATTCATGGCTTTTTTTCATCATTCAAAATTATTAAATAAAATACTGGGACTAGCAAGACAGACATGGTCTAATAAATTGCGGTGTACTTTTACTAGATTAACAATGTGTTAGCTTTGACATCAGCTGTAATATGATCCAGTATTGCGAGATGTACTTTTGGATCCTGACATGTTTATTATTAAGCCTGACATTTTTGCTGGATTTTATATTAATATTATTATTATTAAGAGCTCAATGCATGTAGGTTATGGGGCAGGATTTTTTTACAAAGTGATAATGTGCAAGCTCCTGCTTGAAACAGCTTTCTATGCCAAATGAGGTTATGGAGAGTCTAGAAGTAAGAGCAAAAGTCAGCACACAAAAGGGCTTGTGTCTTAAGATGTTAGTCTGGAATTTACCTTTATGTCAGCCTCCTGGACTACTCAGACAAAAATGTACTGAATGTCAGTCATGGATGGGCAAACTAAGGGTATTGCTGGTCTCTTGACATTGCAGTATTTGGATATGATGGATGTGGAGAAATTTAATCCTTCCAGAGGGAATCAGGTGGCACTGTCAGGACAAAGAGTGCAAACAATTTTGTACTGGAAAAAACTTTCCATTTTCATCTTTTTGTGCCAAAAATGTTAGAGTCTCCAGCTGTTCTGTGTTAAACGCTAAATCTACTATAGAAAAGAATCTCAAAGAAAAGGTTAAGCATCGAATAGAAGTTTCTATTGGTTGGATTATGTTTAGATCATATAAAACATGCTAAAAATCATTTCCCAGGCACTGTTAAAACATCTGCTTTCTGGATTAGAAAGCTAGACATTCAAATCCAAGTTGGGAAAAAAACCCCAGATAGCCAAAAGCTGTTTTCTTTAAAGGCCCTTTGCTGCAAACAAGTGAATTGAGTGTTTGTGATATCTTCCTATTATCCCAGAAGTCAGTCTGAGCAGACGGAGAAAGAAAGCAGATGTCCTACAGACTGAGACACTGTTATTTGAAGAACAATATAAGTAATCTTCCAAAAAATGTTACTTAATTTGGGCTTTCCCTTATGTCATCCCTGCACTAAAACTGAGTGTTTTCCTTTGTCCTTTTAAATACAGAAAGAAGAATGGAAGTGTCTGGTTCTTTGACATCTGCACTGTTTTTAGCACTGTGTATTAGTTTTCTATCAATGCAGTGAATCCCAGCATTCATTCTGGCAATCTTATGTTTTCCTTTGTTCTTTGCAATTTCTCTACAGGTGACTTATTGGTTTCCTTGCTCTGGACCATGACTGTAATTTTCTTTGAACTACAAATAACAGTGCCATGGCAAAAGCTGAGCACCATATATCAGCTGGGCAGAATTTCATCTTGATATTGTTACAAACTCTGTGATTTTAGCATAAACATTTTGATATCTGGCATTCCTTAAAATTCCCAGATTTCTAGATGTGTTTTTACAAGAATCTGACCTTATAGTCAGAAAATACGTGTTTCTATTCTTGTGGTATCCTAGCAAAACCCTCTTGAACATATGAATTAAAGTTCCCCAAATCTATTTTTTGAAATCTTATAATTTTAAGCCCATCTCATGATTTTGGGAATGAGTCACAACTTTTTTATTTTAGAAGTTCAGAGTACTGTAATGGAATGCAGAAAGCTGGTTACAGAGTGTTGACTCTTTTTGTCTTCAGTGGCTGACTTGCATAATTGAAGACAGATGAATACATATTCTGGTCAACATTTTCAGAGCTATTTTGGGGTCAGACTTGTGAATAGAGATAGATGAAAACATCTTGTAGTTACTTTCTGGTAATTGGGTTTTAATTACTTGTTTGTAAAAAGTATTCTGTTGTTTCACCAAAAATATCTTTCATCTGAATGCTGAGAACATGAACACTCAATAGGTTTTGGGTTTCAGATTTTTGTCTAAAGGATATCCAAACAAAAATTCTAAAAGTGAGTGGCTACTTTTTTAATGTGGATTATTCAGTGCTGGATTTTCTTTAGCTGCTACAGAGGTGTAATATATCATCAATGAGAGACCAAGTATTAATCTAAAAAAAATCTTTTTCTTCATGAAAACACCAAACACTCCCTAAATTCTCCCCAAATTTTTCTTGAGTTTCTTGTATTCTGGAAACAGTGCTATTACCTGAGAATTATACTGTATCTGACAATATTTGCTGAATGTTACTAATAAAGAATTAGCTGTGCATGGATTATACATGCTGCAACGTCTGGCATTTTCTGTACCAACTCCAAAATACCTAACCAAGAGTCACTACTACACTGAAAGTACAAAGTCTGTTACAGATACACATGCTAATGGCTGAATATATGGAAACACAAAATAAACACTTAACTCTATCACCTGGACAGGATGTGAATATCTGTGAATATGCAAACTCCAAGAGACTCAGAATCATGCCATCACACAAACATTAATGGTATATTCATACATTTTTGTCCAGCATTTGATCAGGTCTGTAGTAAACTTGCTTATTATCAATTTAGAGGTATCAGTCTGCTTTAGATGTTTCACCACATCAGTTCCTCCTTAGCACTCACTTAGAAATCACTTGGAATAAGCTGATTGCTTCCCCTTCAACACACAAATCTACCGAATCGTATAGCTATACCAAAAAGTGTCTGGGATGGGCACACAAATGACCTGTCTTTGCAAGGTCAAAGCCTGTTGCTGAAGACCTCTGAGCCTGATGGAAACTTTAGTATAGAAGACAAGGAAAGCTTAGGAGGTCACAGTTATGTTATGTTGTATGATCTATGCTGTCCATTTGTTGGTAAGATATATGCCTAAGGTTAATTTGCTTTTATATCTTGAATAATAAGACAAAAAAACATTACATACACACAGGACAAGTTAGGGGTATGCAGACACCTTCTACTGTGTAGAGTTTTAGTAGTTATAATGAAATGAGACTGAAGTTGTGTGATATCTTGGCAGTGTCTTGGCTTTCAGCTTGCTTAAACTATAGTACAGTACTGTATTAGACACAATCTGCACAACAATGCTTGGCCAGGGTTGCTAGACTCTGAACCAAGGCAAGGCAGCATCTCAGATTCAGGGATGTAAGAACTGTAGAGACAAGAGTAATTCAATCACCTCACTGCATGAAGGACAAAGGAGGCCATGCATCATCTCATGCAGCTTGTAGCATTTACATTATAATTGAAACCAGAGCAACCAGAGAAGGTTATTTAGCATCTGTAAAGCATCTTAGTAGATGCTTAATGAATTAAGGTAGCTTATGATTTTCAGAAAGTTGAGTATTATCACTTTAGTTGACACCCTATTGCAAGACAGATAATTACATTGCTGTTGACCTTCTTGTCCTTTTCTCTTCCCTTTAGCCTGCTCACAGCCACTTTTTATTCTTTCCCCTTTTTACCTCTCCTTCTCTTTCCTTTGCTACCCTGAGGCAGGTAGAATGAGAATCCCCATGGGAATGAGTCATGCGTTGTTTCCTGTGTTTCATCTTTCCCTGGTTGTCTTAGTGTCTTCATCATTCTGCTTGAATTCTGCTTGTTAAATCATGCTTTGTTGGATAAAGCCCCAATCTCCAGTAAAGCTTTGTTTGCTGAAAAGCCTCTCTGTGATGATGATTACTCTAGTAGTGCAGTTCCTTGTAAAAAAGAATCCTTAAGATTCTTTAGAAAAACTTTTTTTTTTTTTACAAGAACACAAGCTTTTTAGAAATTAAGAAAATTACTCAAATTGGTAACTGGTGGGCAGTAAAATCTCAGTTTCCTGACTTCAGTTCTATATCATGACAAACTCTTTTTTTCTCCAATTCAATATTTATTTTTTTCTGTAAAAACAGAACGCTTATTTCACATTGATTTTCATGAGAAGATGTAGGCTAAACAGGAAACATTGGTTTTATATTTTTTTTAATAACATCAGTTGTAAGACAGAGGAGGAGATCTTGATGTCATCTCTTGGAACATGCTTGTTATTCTCAGATATTACTGGAGTCATTTCATTAATCAGTTGTTTTCCTCCTAAGTGTTATTTAGCTGTTCTGTCTCAGTATTCAGACACTGCAGTGTAGAAGTGGTGTCTAGGTACTGCTTTTGATCCATTTTTGGACAATACAAACTTTTTAAAGAGCAGAATATGAATTACTGGCATAATCATATTGTTAGTGCTCAAATATTTTTTTTCAGGCACAGTTTGTGTATAAGAGTAGTTCTGAAAGGAATGAAAAACTTCACGCTTAAACAGAACAGATTTTCAAGTCCCACCATTTTATAGTTACTTAATCTTTAGCAGTTATAAAAGAAAAGATGTGTAAAGCAAGAAAAGACCAAAAAAAATTGAAGTGTTGGTTATGGTATCTGTATTCTCCTTGAAATTGTGCATATGCAGGTCCAACACATTGTATTTCCAGCATTCATCCAGTTGACCTGCTGGTAATGTAATGCTTCTCCTTTTCTTCTCCTTTGGAAGAACAGGCAAAAGTACTCCAGTGAGATCCAGCTAACTGTAGATTTTATTCATCTGTAAGACAGGAATCCGGCCGGCATCTTTTCCAGCATCTTGTCCGGTCAGCTCTGGTTTTGGCTCCTTCATAAGCGGTCTTTGGTATCTGGGGCACATCAACAAGAGCAGACATTTTCAAATATATTGGCCTAATCCTTTGAGCTCTGTGCAGATGTCTAGAAGGTCCAAAATTGTCACATGCCGGCTGTGAGGAGCACTTCTTTTGTTGGACAGTTCCTCGGTCAGACCAAGAGCAAGGTAAAAAGGTCACTAGGAATTGCATGATAAAAGCTATTTAGATACCGCATCTGTCAGCATGAAAGCTAGAACAGTGCATAATAATGTTATTATCATTTTTCAGCTGTTGAAAGAGCTAGTCCATCTCCCACTAGTATAGAAGAAAAGATTCCCACTGACATGGTCAGGAACTGCTCTGAGCCTAGAAGGAACCCCACCATGACAGTGTGAAGGCAGCTGGAGATGGAACTAATAACAGGTCAGGATGGACATGCAGAAACAACAGAAAAGTGATAGAAGAGTAGGTAAAAGAATTGCAGTTCTGTCTCGGGATTACAACACAATTGCTATATTGGGTAAATATTGTAATCTTTGTTTACAGGAATAAAACTTCCCTGTTCCAGTAATTAGAACAACCAGACACTTATAAGCTTGTATTTCTTTCTATGGTCTACTTCTCAGATTGACAAATACCGTCTGTCTAAATAATTTCATGATTTAGATGGGAATGACTAGATGTGTGTTATTCTTCATGTGAGGCTGAAGCTCGTCTCGGTGTTCTGCTTCACGCCTTTCCTTTTCTGCAGGGAACTGGTTTGCCAGGTTTGTCCCCTACCAACCAAATCTGGCATTTGCCGCCCAACTTCCCTGCTTCTTCTCTTACTGCTTGCAAACCCTCCTGTCACTCAAAACAGCCTGATTTAGCAGAGGGGACTTATCTTGTAGCTGCCTCTTCTCACATCTTGCACATCTACCAGTGGGGTCTACCAAACCCAGGATTGCCCTGGCTCCGAACCGGGATCAGGAGCCATGTGAAGGGCTCAGGGCATCCCATGGTACCAGCATATCATCTGCCAACAGCCTTTGACATAGTTATATAGTTTGTTAATTTGCTGGTATAGCCTGTATTATGCTCAATTTGTGCTGTATATAGACCAAGTATATACCTATATATATATATGTATGCTATATATATGCCAAGTATAGATAAAGTTAAAGTGCATGTTTTCTGACATTTTAAGGACATTTTACCACAGCAGCAAGGACCGAGACTCTGACATGTGCATTGATACAGAAGGCTGCCATAGATGCAGGTTTTCCCAAGATGGTTACAACAAACTGGTGGTGTTCGGGTTTTAGATATGCTTTACCTTTTTAAAGGGTGAGGATAAGAACCAAATATTTAACCCAGTAGCTTTCTAACAGATGTAAGCTGGAACCATTCCAGTCCACTTTAACCCCTGGACATAATGTTTACTCACTAGACGGTCAAATGCCAGCTGTTATAACATGCACAGCTTTGCTCCAGCACACAGCACAAGTAGGTGTATTTATACAAGCTTGAGGGATTACTTACAGACAAATAACACACATAAGAAGATGCTAATAGACAGCTACGCTATGGAAAGCAGAGCAAGGGAAAGGATACATGTTCAATAGAAGTCTAGAGTATGCAAAATAAAATCTTCAAGAGAATTTCTAATCTACTCATGGAGAAAATCATCAGGAGTACAACACAGCAGGACTTCTTTTCCAATGTGTGGCACTTTTGCCCTGCTGTGGTGTTTGAGCTGGTCATGAGCCACACAAAATCCAGAACTGAAATTTCTTTAGCCTTATTTTCCTTGAAGTCCTAAGTCATATTTGTCCTTTTAAACCTGTATGGTTTCAAGTGCAAAACCAAAACATATGGCAGCATTTTTTGCTGAATTTCTGTGCTTGGTTATCTCTCAGGTGGAGTCTGGCTTTGGTCCTTTTACTGTTTCTCTCTATCCATATATACACAGCCACCCATCCCTCATTCAGCCTGACCTCCTTGCTCACAGACAATTCTGCTGGGACGCCAGCCTCCTCTGCTGCTAAACCTAAACTCAGTCTCCTTCTTTCCAACAGGATGTACCTGGTCATGTACTTGTCTAAAGCTACTCTGTAACCAGACAGCTTTCCTGCTACTTGAGTGCTGGTAGGCTCATCAGATTTCTCTGATTTATGGATGTGTGCAGTTAATTTACATCAATAGGCTCCCTAAACCTTTCAAGGAGCCACATTCATCAAGTCCTTCAAAAGTTTTAGCTCTCTGAAAATCTCAGAACTGTGTATTCTTTATTCCTGTGCTTGATTTAGTTATTGAAATCCCAGTTTATGGCATTTTTCCATTAAATATGTAGTTTCCCAAGGGCTAGTTGAAATAGCTAAGCACTTGGAATGAAAAAAAAACGTTGAACTTGGCAAATATTTGGTATTCACTTTAGAGTGGTAGAAATTACTCTGGGTGATTATTGTCATTGGAAGTAGTCTTCCCAGGCTGAAGAGATTTTTCACTAATGGGATGTAATCAGAAAATGACATTGTCTTCATTCCTACCATGACAAGGTTCCTGATGACATTCATTACCTATAGGCCCATTTGGGGCCATATTGGCCCATTGCCTACTACCCAGAGCATAGGATGAAGAGGTTTTAGGACACTCTTCTCATTGTCACACTTATCATGACTCCTGTGAGCATTTCAGGCACATCATCTTTGACTAGGTTCTTCTCTGATGAAATGAGGTAATGAATAGATGTCTTGTATTTCACATTTGAGTTGAAAGGGGTTAAGTTTATGTCATGTTTTGAACAAGATATGTACCAAGTAAGAAAAAATATAGGCAGTCCCACTATATTTGTTAAATCCAAAAATGTGGTTTTCTGTGACTTCACACCTACGTTTATGGGTGAACTGTTACGTGGGGAAATAGTTAGCCCTACAAACAAACAGCAGTGTTTTCACTAATGGCATCAGGGGCATCAGGAAAACATGAGTATAAAAAACATTAAATGCCTGTAGGAAGAGAGTATTGGGCTAACATTGTCCATCTAGACAGCAAAGGTCGGATGCTGCCTTGGCCATACAGTCCTGTCCATTTTGCCTGGATGACACAGCGTAGAAATTTAAGTTGATTTTTGATCTTTCTCGTGAGATCCCTATAAACACTTTAATAACCAGATCAGAAACTGCAGACTGCAGATTCCCCCTCGGCTCCTAGTCAGTGGGGAATGCCCATCAGAAGCAGTTGAACTTGTAAAGCAGTTGAACTTGTAGTCATGCTGGTAATGCTTCCAAGGGAAAAAGCACAAGAAAGAAATTGTGCATGAGAAATCCTGCATGATAACTGTGAAACACACGGTACCTCAGTTTAGGACCTGGTGTCACAGAGAGACAGAAATGTACATTTCCTGTAAATAGGGAAGCTGTTGTCATCTGACCCCAGCACCAGCAATTGGCTTCAGTCTTCTTTCAAATTTTCATTGCAGCCAACTTTGAATGTCCAGCCTTAGGTCAGAAGGAGCTTCAAGGCTTCCTGTGATCTCGCCCTCTCCAGAGCCCTGCTAAAACCTTTGCATGCGAAGGTGGGGTAAGAGTGGGATCAGTTCCTGCTGGGAAAGCTGGCAGGCAGATGTTAGCTCTGTGTTTCCAGGGTCACGGGTACCTGGGTCCGGTTCAGCTTGGAGGAGTGGGAGGTGGCAGCAGGATGGGTGGGAGGGAGCAAGCCCTGGTTGTTCTAACTAAACTGGTTTTCCCCATCCTACCACTGCAGAAATGGTGATATAGAAGCAAGGGGGTGGACGTATTCATGAGAATGATTTAGTTTTGCACTTAGAGGGAGGATTGAGTTTCTTTAGTAGGCCACCAGAGTTTCCACCTTCCTTTTCAAAATAAAATGGAATCTCTGAGGCTTTCTGTTCATAGACAGGTTAGAGCCAATTAACAGAGTCCTTTAAAGAAGCAAAGTGTTGCTGTTTGCATATCATTCTGTAGACGTTTGCACTGCTTGTGACATGGTGAGGTTAGGTTCTCTTTCAGTTTTCTGACAGGCTGTTTTTTCAAGGTACATGCTAATTCTGCAGGCGAAACAGTGCCTGTATTATTATTCCCAGTGCCTTGGTAAGTAAAGTGCAATATGTACAGGCATTCACTAGTCACATAAGTGAGGTCAGTGGGCTTGGGGATGCTGCTTTGGAAGGGTTAGCAGGCAATGAGTACCTGTGTGGGGGTGTCAGAGTGAAACATTTTTTTTTCCCATCATCCTGTCCAGCAGCATTTGTTTATCTCAAGAGAATGGGTGAGATGTCCTGGAGACCAGCTTATTTCAGAAATTTTTGAATGAAATGGTCTAATGGTCTAAATTGTGCACTGACTGTGTTTGAATTTAAACCCCTTTGTCAAATGATATGAAATCAACATCTTTGCTCTGAAATGGAAGCTGCCATGTTCATAAAAGTATCTTCCTCAGAGATTCAGAATTTAAGTTAGAGTTTATAGTTAGTTGTAAGAAGTTCAACATTCAGTCTCACGAAGAAAATTTTTACAGGTTCTCCAAACTTGCCAGGGTGTTAAAATTGATTATAATCTTTATATTAGCTGGTATGACTTTGTAATTAAGATGATTGAGGACCCCATAGTTCTAACACTGCACACTTTGCTCTTCAATACCATAATAAGAGAAAATGTCACTGTTGATTTCTCTGGTTTTAAGAAGTAAAACTAAGTACTGCACCCAGTCAGCCACTGACATAGACTTTATCCAAAAAATAATTTTTAAAAATTATCGGCCACATATACATGTTGAAAAATGAAATGTATTGAGAGGTAAATGGTAAATACTCTGTTTTTATGACATTCTGTTGAACCTATGCTAGCTTAATATGCAAGTCCTACTCTGAGAGTGTGAAAAAAAGAAAGTATTTCTGCAGTGTATAGGTAAACCAATCTGCTACCCACATGCTCTGCAAATACTGGCAGACAGCCAGGGAACAGATCTCAATTAAACAGATTAGGCCAAAGAAAGCATAAATGCAGAACTCAGGCAAATTACAAAAAATTGCCCTCATTCAAACATACCTCTTATTTGAAGTCTAGATATAAGCTGCACTGAAATGTCAAAAGTACATTTGAAAGACTTTGGCAAGCTTGCACAGGATTTGATACATGTCAAGAGGCAGCACAATATGAAGCCACTTCACTTGAACACAGGCTGGATGTGTTTGAAATTCATCATATTGAAGCCAACACTTGCTTTGCAGGCCTCGTTAGAATAACTAAATGATACAATGGCTTCTTTCTAAATAAACAAATGGGGCTCATAGGCTGCTAAGTCTTTTTTTCAAATACCCAGGCTCAGATCTGATCAGCTGCCTCTGCGCCCAGACAGACTGCCCTCTATGTTGGCTGGCAGGAAGGAGATTTTATCTCTTGTGTGTTTAGGACCCCGTAATTGCATCTCACTCCCGACTCCTTCAAAATGAAAAGTGTATCCTCCCCACAGTTTGCAGAACACATGCAGAGGAAATAGCAGGGCTGCAAGCTAACTGGCACAAAAATTCTAACCAGATGATGGAAAAAATGTTTGTCAAACTGAGAACATTTGAGAGATTTTCTTCTTCCTAGAGGACTGTATATAATCCAGTAAATAGCCTGCCCTGGAATCGATTGACCCTATCTTGAGAAAGCTGTTACTTGTTATTCCCGTACCATTTTGCCAAGCACTGTTTTAACGTACACAGGAAGATTCCAGGGTATAATATTTCCCCTTTATTGGCAGGCATATAAAGTATGTTTGAAAAAAACAGAGGGACAAAACCCTCAAAAGCAATAAATGACACTTTGGAGAGGGGAAAAATGCTCATAAACCAGCACTGTTTTCCCAACTTTGTTAAATAAAAAAGGTGATTAAAATACTTCCAGAAACCCAATGCTTGTTTTGCTGAGATTTTCCTTGAAATAATGATGGTTTTTCCCCACTTGTCCATGCAGTTCCAGAGCATTTACTTCAGCTCCTTCTGAAGAAGACTGCATCACTCAGTACTGGCACAAGTTCTTTTCAGGACAGATTTTCAGGTGAAGCATCAGCAGATCATTAAGAACTAGGAACAGATAGATTGTGGTGTTAGTCTTTCCCCATCTCCAGATGCTTTTCTGCCTCATTAACACACTCACTTTCAAGAACAACACTTATTTACCAACAGTAATTCACCAAATACCTCTGACAAGACCAAGGAAAGTGATTTTCTCAATCGCTGAGGTAAAATTATGGAGCCTAACCTTCAGAATATATAAATAAATTTGCCTCTTCTTTTGCTCAGGGACTAGCACTAATGTTCACCAACTGAGGACTGGGCCCCCATCTAAAGTTCAAAGAACATTTCCCTAGCAAAGATACATGTCAATGGAGTCTGTTGTGAAATAGCACAGCTGGGAGAAAGATTCACAGTGAAATCTGTGCTCAGGCTGTTGCCAAACATGCCCAGGATGCCTTGACTGCAATTAGTCGCTGTCTATTTTCACCCCAATCTTTGGGGTTATTTCCACTTGCACCTTGTCCTGTCTGTATCCTTGGTATCCTTGCTGTAACAGTTATTGAAAGGATATTTCATGGGTAATTCTGCCCTTTCTACCTGTATTCAGTTTAAGAGTAGAGAAGGCTTCTGTGAAGCAGAGTAACTTCATTTAGAGAAAAGATAAAATAAAGTGGGGAAAAGATTGTTACTCCTTTAAAAATATCAGACAAGGAATTTCTGGGGGGGGGATCCACTGTACTTTGCCTGAAGGCAGGGTCAGCAATGCTCTCTGTCACTGCAGCTTGTTCAACCTGTTTTTAGAAACCTGCAATAACGGTATTTCCACACCCCTTGGTATACACTCTCGCAGTGCTTTATAACCTTACTGGTAAAAAGCATTTCCTCCAAACCACTTAATATGCCCTTGGTGTAGCTTAGGCCCAGTGGACATGGAAAAAAAATTTATTCCCTTCCTAGTTATGGTTTCCTTTTACATATTTTAAGAATACATTAAATTCCGTAGCCACCTCTTCTTTAGAGTTAACACTCCCACTTACTTCAGTCTTCCTTTGCAGTCAGCATTTTCTAGAATTCTGATCATTGTCCCTCAGACTATGTCTTAGTGATCTTCACCGTGCCTGGACTGCAAAATCCTCTCTTCAGAGCTTCATGGCTGTGCTAATTTGCATTCCCTGTAACCCTCAGCTGTTTTTCTGCTCTACTGCTGGTTGACCAGTCCACTCCCATCCTGTCTTTGCACAGCTGCTTCCTCATATCTCGGAAGATAACAGATCTGCATTTACCTTTCCTAAAACATGTCTTCATATTTCCTGATCTTCATTGCAGCGATCGAGCTTGCTGACCTGTGAACTGAGAAGATGCCAGAGAGCACCATATAGGAGTTTCCCCTGTGCATTGCCTCCCTGCGCACCTTGCAGTGCCTTCAGAACTTGAATTTTTCCTCCTTCATGTTCCTGCAACAACCATAGTCACCTTCTGTGGGCCTGAGCTGTTGTAAGGGATAAAAAGTTCACATCAGTCTCACCTTACATCTCCTGTGACTTCTGCATTATGAAGCAATCTGCCCTAACAGGGTCAGTAACTAGTTTTACAGTTTACTTTCATTTTCAGCCCTGTGGAATGTCTCTGCACAAACATCAGACAACCTTATGTCCTATTTTTGTCCAACTGCAAAGTTTCCACTAAGATCAAGAATCTCCCTCTTATCAAAAAATATTTCTTTTTTAAATTAAAATGGTTCGGGTAAGCAATTCTCAGAATTTACTACTAGTTGTCTTTTGATCTGGGAGGACACTTTTTTCTGAACTCCAAAGGTGTCTCAGTAGTCATAACCTATGGCTTATACAAAAAAAAAAAGAAAGGATGTCCTCAAGCACAGTTGTATGCTGATTAAACCACAACTGTCCTTAGGGGATGTAAGCACATGACTGTGAAACAGTACAGGACAAAGACAGAGATATGGGAAAAGTGTTTGTTTAAATGTGTACGTTTAAGCAGGTATCCTCAGTGATTCCATTTTTCAGAACTCTTACTTTGAAACTGTTTGGATTACAAAATTGAAACAAGGCCCATAGAATAAGCAAGTGCTTTTAGCTTAGTTAGCGGATTGATAGTGAAACTTTATGTGCTCAGGTGTACTTTCAAAGCCTATACTGAAGAAGAACTGAGGGTATCTGTTTAAAAAGAGCATTCAATGTTATATGTTGCCATAATGTCTGACTTTTTAAACTTCTTTGACTGGAAAGATTGTTTTGCTTGATTTTTGAGTATGAAAAGCTTTAGTTTCAATTCTCTCACCACTTCACTGACAAAAGAGGGTTTTCCCATTGTTTTTAGATTTTCTTCACTCTTCTTCCATAGTGTTGCTTTGTGCTTGATGGCTCTCTGTTAAAGCCTCAGTTTTTTCTTCTCTTGAGTTAACTAGCCAACTGCTTCTAGGAAAGAATGAATAATTGTTGTGAAAATTTGGGGACGTTAAGCATGCTCTGACTTTAGGTATACAGCCAAGTGGTTAATTGGGTCTTGCTTTTCGGCTGATTTTGTTTTAGTCTTCTGCCAACTTTCGTTTTATATTTGCCAGGCAGTGGCAGAGTCACAGGCCAGTGTGAATAGGTGAAAAAGTTGGACCAAAGAACCTTCCAAGTACCAGAATAGCTACAGTACATCCCTTGCCACCATAAATGCCTACACCTGAGAGGGAAGAAACCTTACTCCATTTTCTAGGTGAAGATTTGGAACCCAGGACAAATTAATAAAATCCTTGCTATCATGCAGGAATTTACATAAGGAGTAAGATATAATCTCCATATGCGGCAGAATTTCTGCTGGAGATGGGGCCTGTCTGTATCCTTGTATCTGTTTTCACTATCTGAGCCAAATACGCCCAATAGTGCCCTTTAGTTTTCCAATTTACCTAGCAAAAACTATTATAAATGCTATGGAAAGTCCTGCTTTCCAGTCTGTCAGGGATTGCAATCTCTTGTCTGGAGCACCCAAAACTCCATCAGCACTCCAAAGCTGTGCCCAAGTTTGCTCAAAACCTTTCCCCCTGCTTATGGACTACTTTCATCGCTTATAGAGAATATTTCTCCTGTTGTGATATTTTTCCAGTGGGCTTGTTGTAAATAACTTCTTTTTTATTCCAATATTCAGTCTTCCGCAATTTTTTTCTCTGTTAGGCTTTGGATATTTTTAGAATACCTTAGTATGTTTTCAACAGATATTGCCTTCAAACTATATGGCTGCCTCAAGTGTTTCTGCAGATTTTAAAATGTTTTCCCCAAACATTTATATTTTGTTTGTAAGCTTTTCTTTTTTCCTATTTTTTCTATTAATATTGTGTGCAGATATCACTGAATGTCTTATCTATGATTTTGTGGCACAAGACAGTAAGCACTGTATTTGAAAGAAAATATTTTCACTAAAACATCTCTTTAATCATTATATTGTAAATATTTCTTGAGCTTGTTTACACTATTCTTTCATACCATTCTTTTATCATTTGAGTTTTTGAAAATCATGCTGTAAAACATTAACCCTCAGTTATCCTTTTCTGAAGCTGAATTAATTCAGTTGGTATGCTCTCATAATGCTGACTCATCTTTGCTCTTGGGTGTGATGACTTAAAGTAGAAGATCGATGCATGTGTTCATATTTGGTCCAAAGCAGTTCAGAAAATACCACAGTCTGTTTTCACTGAATTTTTTTAGAGTTGGAAGGGACCATAGAGATCATCTTGTCCAACTCTCCTGTCAAAGCAGGACCACCCAGAGCATGTCAGATCATGCTACTCAGGACGGCATCCAGGCGGGTCTTGAAAATCTCCAAAGAAGGGGACTCCACGACCTCCCTGGGCAGCCTGTTCCAGGGCTCCGTCACCCTCACTGTGAAAAAGTTTTTCCTCATATTCAAGTGGAACGTCTTATGTTCCAACTTGTGCCCATTACCCCTGGTCCTCTCACTGGCAACTACTGTTTGGAAAATAGCCAATAAACCAGAAAATATCATTATGTCACTGAACATAGGCCTGGTACACCTTTCTCTTTGAGTAATACCTTCAGTTCTGGTTACCCCACTTTAAAAAAAATCTACCCATTTGCAAAGCCAAAGAAAAGGGCCAAATAGTTGATGGAATTACAAGACAAATTCCATGAGGAAAGAGCAAAAATGGAATTGGATGAAGGGGAGATATGATGGAGATTTTTAAAAAATTTCAAGTGACAAAGAGGAAGAAAATAACAACATGCTACTCCTTAACCCTGGCTGTGGAAAAACTAAGCAAAATTTTCAGACAGGAGATTTGAAATAAACTGAAGGAAGTCCTCTCTCAGACAACTTGTATTTAAACTCATTGTCACATGGTAACATGTAAGCTGAAGTTTTTGGGATGGTTCAGAGACTGATCTAACAGCAATGGATGTTGCTGTTCAAGTATAATGAAAACCTCTAGCTTTGGGACTGTAGTATCTTTTCACTCATTTTTCTATCAAAATTTTGTTCTTGTCGCTGGTGGGCAAACTTATTTCAAGGGACTGAAGCCACCATTTTCTTGACCACTTCCCAAGTGACATTATTCCACAGTGTAAAAAACAGAAATCAAAACCCAAAAAACCCCACACAGTATGGCTGAAAAATTCCACTCTGGTACTGCTACCATATTTTTACTACTGTTTTCTTTCCTTTAAAAAGGGATTGTGAGACACTTTTTCATTTACAGCAGGTATGTAATTTGTGTTATTCCTAACTTTGAAGGTATGTCACCACAAAGACTGAATTTTGCCGTCAGTTCCACCAACAGAAATCCAGGCAAATTCCATCATCTTCAATGTCACTGTTCCACACTACACTGTGCAGCTGATTCAGCTACAAATATGTGGAGCTTTCTGGACCTCAACCCTTGATTAAGTAACGTAAAGCTCAGAAAGAGGTTGGTGATATTTCAGCAGCAGTAAAAACTCCATTGTTTTTTCTCGGTATTGTAAACAAGTCTTCAGAAGAAAAATGAAAAATATTTTTCTATAGCTTGATTTAGTTTTGCAATTAGGTGGGAGAAAATGTAATTGAAAGATACTATTTGCTTGGGGTTTGCATTCTGTTTTGGCTAAAATAACAAATTCCTTTAGCTATTTATGAGGCTTTTGATCCGTTTTCACATGCTTCTCACTGAGGAAAGCAGCCACAAAAGCTAATTGTTATTCATCATTTGTGCTATGGGAATATCCAAAGTACAACTAAGACCAGGCACCTAACACACATACTATATATTAGGTACTGTACAAAAAGCAGCAAGAAGTGTTTCCTTGCCCAAAAGGAACGAGAATATATTTGCTTAAGTACTGTAGAAACCCTGAGTGTTACATTTCATTCCTCCAGCTTTTGGTCACATTTATAGCACCATTTATAACCCTTTCTGGCTTGGTGTGTGTGACTTGATCCAAACACAAGTTAAGCGAACCCTCACAATATGTGTGAATGGGTAAGACGATGGCTTTGCAACAAAAATAGCAAAGCCACCATACCACCTTCAGCCACTCAGTGAAAGCGAGCCTACTTGGGAGTCTGGTAAGGGCTAGAGCATTCCCAGGGTGCACTAGCACCAGCATCACTGATGGTGTCCTGTCTTTGTCCCTTTCTCTCAGTAAGTTAATAGCACTCTAATTAGGAGTTGTTGAAAATGTTCAGCAGCCTTTAATGTGATAATTTTTTCAGAACAGCACCACTCATGAGGTACTATTCAGGGGATGAGGAAACCTGCCCATATCCTCCAGTGAGCTGCTGTAGCCTTCACTTTTCCACAAAGGCTGCCAAGTGTCTCCCAAAATTATACAAATTGTTAACACTGATAACATTTGCCTTCTCTAGTTACCGGTTCTGCTCATAATGTCCCCACCTCGCAAGCCCCCAGCTTGCTATGGCTTGCTGCTGCTGTCTCTTTGAATGTCTGTCACTTGCCCGATTCTCAGCCTCAGAATTGGCAGTTTTAGCAGTTTTATTACAACAGCCGTTACATTTGATATACTTTTGCTAAAGACCTCAGCTGCCAGACTCTAGTGAGTCCATATAATCTCTGCTTTCACTTGTTAGAAAAAGAGCATTTGTATCCCTCGTGGTTGCAGAGAAAACCAGGAAAACACAGAGCAAGTGAACCTGAAAAGCTGAGAAACCACAAGGCGACTAAAAAGGGATTTAATTTAAAAAAAAAAAACCAAACCAAAACCAACCAACAAACAAACAGCAACAAAATACCAAACCGACTTATTACTTATAAGACAATATCATAGCGATTATTTTTTTTTCCAGCCTTCCCTCATGGCTTTGGTATGCAGCACACTCAGAGCTTTGAGTAGATACTGAGTATAACTCTCTGTAATTATGCTAATCAAAAAAATCAGATCAGAATAAAAATCCCGTCCTCCCTCCCTTAGTGCAGTGTACATTTTCTTCATCTGACGCAATCTGAGTGAGAGAGTAACACTGCAGAAAATACTGCCTAAACATAAACTGTCCAATTTCTAGCTGACCTTCCCTTTCTAGAAGAGTGGAAGAAAATGGCTGTATTACTTGCTGTTATTCACAAATTGCTGAAGAGCCAGTTGAATTAAAAATAAGTTTTAAAAGGCCAGACAAAGATGTCTGAGGATTTCAAAAGTGAGAAAGTGCATGCCAAGGGCTATAAGGTCGGGCAATGCATGCATCAAATATTAAACAATTTTTGATTAATTTTTCATCTGTTACTTTCACTTATTTAAATAGTAATGCTGCTGACATTAAAAGCCCTGACATAGCAGACTAGTTTTTCAAGACAGGCTAACTTCAAAAGACTTGCTGTGAGATGATGAAAGGATGCAGCACTTACAAGGAGTTGGCCTCTGAATTCATCATTCAAATAAAATAATAATTGGCTCTGCAGATCTCTTTCGAGCATGAATCACTGTGCCCAGGCGCCGCACATTTATCCCAGATATAGAGGTGGTGCTGCATGGGGCCCCTTCATGGCTCTGCAGGTCTTGCACAAGGTAATGAAAAGCTCCCAGCAGCATCTGGTATCAGTTTCTCCTTTGCCGTGGCAAACTGCTGGTGTTATAATCAACTCTCCATGCCATTTGTTTTTTTCCTCCTTTGTAGTCCTTGCGAGAGGTTTCTCTCTCAGATTTTTGATTTACTGTTGGGTTATTTCTTTGTAGTTTTGTGGTAATTTCTGACAAATGGCCAAACCCTTTGAAGTTCACTCTTCAGAAATTGTTTCTTGGGCTGGGAGAAACAGAGAGACCAAAGTTCTGTTGATTTTGGGTCAACCCAGAAGAAGGATGATATGGCATAAAATACAAGGGGGATGCAAGGTTTCACTGGAACCTGAGACTTTGTGTGCCTGCTCAGAGCTTTGAGCATGAAGCTCAAAGACGGACATGAAGATGGACATAATGCCAGTTCCAGGTATTTTATTTTGTCAGTCAGGTCAAAGGCTTTGGGTCCTGTTTTCTACCTCCCTCAAGTAAACAGAGTGGATCAAGTGTTTGAAAGCTGACTTATAACAACGCACCTTCTAGCTTTTTCAAAGGTCTCATGTATTCCCTTCCCTTATGTATATTAACCTGTGAGTTCATCTGCAAAGAAGGTATGTGTCAATGTTTCGATAGAAGTTTCTCCTAGCTAGGCTGGACCCATGATCAATACATGGCTTTTTCATTCTTTGCTTCCTCTGATTTGGTGTTTTAGAGCAAAGGTGCTGACAGACACCAGCACGGTACAGTATTTCTATGAACGCTTCAAAGAAAAGTTTGTTCTCAGATTTGGAAAACCATGTGGGAGTGGTGTACTGTGTTCATTAAATTACCCTTCATTTGACTGGGAAAGGACCGTTTTGTATACCCACTTGTAAACTTTCTCAGATAGCATCAGTAACAACCTTGATGATGCCTGAAGTCCTTTTATAGCAGTCCCAGTTTAGAAGATGTAATTGCCCTTGAACAGAGACCTGGCAAGTTTGAAACATCCCATCTTCTGCTGAAGGAATGCGACCAGGCTCTTTACCTTCTGGTTGTCTTCCCTCTTCCCACAATAAAGAAGACAGAGGGAAGAAAAGGAAATATCTGTGGACTCTTTTTCATAATAATATAGGTACTAAGCATCTAGAGGAACTGCCACACAGCAGGCTTCAATCAAGTAAGAGGTTGTTTTTCGGACAATGTGGACTCAACCATCAGAGAGTTAAAACGTTAAATGTAGAGGACAGATGAATTGTTGGCCACTAAGCAATCTCCAAGTCAGAAAGCTGCCCACTCACTGAATCTTGGAAGCCTGGAAGCTATGGCAGAGGGCAGATCACCTTGTTTCCGTAAGTTATGCTTTTTAGGAAACTGGGTGATAAGCTAGTGGATCAGATGGAGCCTCCCTGTGACTCAACGTAACTGTTCTTATGTTCTTTAATTTTTCTTTTGCTAAGGCAGTGAAGCAAGACTGGATGTTTACGTAGTACCTTGCATTGTTTCTGCATGAGGCTCCTGCTTTCTGTACTGTCACACTCTTTGTCTTGAGTACAAAGTTGTGTCATGATGTTTTTAGATTGCCTGGGATGTTTCAGAGGAAGAAATGCATTGAATCCCTTAGAGTGTTGTCAAAACCTTAATCTAAACTTTTAGGAGATAAAAAAAGTTATAAATAACTTCTTGTAATCTGAAGACATGATCTGCTTAGCAAATAACTCGGGAGTTCAGGGTCATGAATGTCTAGGCCTACCATTCAGACAGTCTCAAAAATAACATTTCCACCGACCATCACATCAAACCATTATCGCTGCAGAAAGCCACGGGTTAGGTGTTGTTTCTTCTTGAGGAGACAACTGCTCCACCATCACCAAACTCTGAAGCAGCTATTATTAGAAACAGTTTAGCCCCCCTACTCCAAAACCACTCAGAGCACTCCTCAGAGGCTGTCTGCTCCATGCTGGGTGCCAGCAGGCAAACAAGCAAGAAGCTGTTCACCTCTGTTTCAACTGCTGGAGTACAAGTTAATTGTGGGCTCCATGCCCCAAGAAGGGCACTTGTCCTCCTGGCATGGGGAGTTTGCTCCTTACTATGGGATGGGAATGCAATAGCAGGGATACAGAAATCTCCTTCCTTTTGGAGCTAGTCCAAGAGGAGTCTCTTCACATGACAGGTCATGGCAGGAATTTATATACTGAAAGGACTGATATCTTTGTTGGACTTCTTTTTAATGGAATAATTTAATTTCCAGTGTTCACAGCTGCCTGGACCACAGTTATTCTTTGAGTTTTCCTGCACGAACACTGAGGATTTATGTAGTGTACTTAGCAATAAGGAGGGAATGGCATTGCCTTGATCTTGTTCTCGTGTTTTTTAGTTTACAGTAGGTGACAATATGAAAGACTGAATATCCTATATTCAGAGAGGCAGTCACTTTCCTTGTGTTTATTTTCACATTATATCTTCTTCAGTTTCAGTAGATGACCAAAATTTGTTTTTTTCCCTTTGTTGTACGATCAATTGACCAATGTAAAATCATGAAATGCCTTTCTAGAGAACAAAAGGTAGCCTGTTTCCCACTGATAAAATAGCTGTTTTAGCACCTGTAAATCTGTTTTGCATTTAGTGGAGAACTTTATTCCATGCTGATAACAGGATCAGAAAATGGGCTTTGACAGCATGTTGTGATTTTACAGTATCCAGGGGTAAAACTCGAGCTAATTATGAGCACATGGCTTTCAAGAGTCATACTTTTATATTTAACTCCATAAATCTTGCTAAGTGAAATCCAAACCTATGTCTACAGCATTTGCTAATCATTAGGTTATTAATTGTTTTTGCTTCTTTATTCATACAAGCTGGGAGTGTTTGGAGTTTTGTTTTAAAGTAATGGCTGCAAAAAAATAGGAAGTACTTTCTTTCCCCCCTGTAACTTCACAGGAGGTGTTTCTGCTGAACTGCTGAAGCTAAAAAACCTGTTGGCCTCCTAAACAAAGGCCTCTGTGGAAGAGTTTTTCAACACTGCAATTTAAATGGTGTCTAGTTTCAGCCCAGAATACCAAGGTCATAATTTTAGGCCATAGATGGCTCTCACAGATGTCTTTGGTCAAGTTAATCACAGTTTGCCTGAAGGTTGCGCTTTCAGGTAATCCATCAAGGCATAATTGTAAATCAAAACCTTCTTCCAGCTCAATAAGTAGCATATTTTTAGTTTGTGTTAAGACTGACATTGGACAGGAACTTAAACTGGTTTAGAATATTAAACAATATTACTCATTACTCTCATTTGTCACAAATACTTTTAGAAAAGTACGTTTTGATAATTGCTATCACAAAGTTCCTTGTGGATCTTTTTTTTTAATCCTACTTTAAACTCTGGTAGGAATTACTATACGATCTTTTTAAGCTTTTGGCCAGCATTAATACTTGTTGTTTAAGCTACCCACTGCTTTACTCTGCTCTAGACAGAAGATACCATATCTTGGCCTGATGCTCCCATCAGGGTGGACCTCAGACACACAGTGTTTTGATTAACTGAGCATGCAAGATTTGTGGTTGTGTGTAGGAGGCCAAATTGTGAAGTAGGGTGGAAATATGTCTCTGAATGGGATAGGGGACTTGTCAGCATTCACAGACCATCCACCACTCTTATTCATGTTCAAGCACAATTACAAAGCAAAGGAAGGGTGGGAAAAGCTGTGGACACAGGGAAAACCAAAGAAATCATGAGATGCTGGAAGAGAAATCTCCCCTGAGCACTTCCAGTGCATTGTCCTGTGAGAATATGCAGTCTTGCCCTCAGTCATTCCTACTTTTGGGATCTGTTGTAACTTTGGTCTTCTGATGAGAACAGATGTGACTTTTAGCCTGAAAAGTAAAAATCACTTTGTCTACACCTGAAGTTAGCCAGCATGAGAATTAAAAGCACTAGACATTCAATACAGCAGAGCAATGCCCCTCCATGGTTTAAGTCAAGAGTAAGCAATACTGTGTCTACTTAAAACTATGGGAGGGCACATCTTAAGTAGATGGATAACAATTGCACAAACTGGAATTTGTCTAGTTGAGACCAGCAGGTTTATGACATGTGCCATGGGTACCTTAGTGCCCAGCTATGCTGTCATCTTGGTTTTGTGCCTTGCTCCAAAAGGCAGCAGTCGTCTGTGGTGTCCCTCATTCCCACTTTCAGTAAAATACCAAATGAGTGTGTTTAATTGATGGTGTGACTCTGCAGATACATACATACCTACACTGAGCACCTTTAACAAATTAATGTAACAACATAGGGAGAGCTGCAGCTCCAAGATTTCAAATTCACTTTGAACTATATCCACAGTACGCACTGTCAACAGTTTCCTTGCCAAAGCCATAAACTATCCCAGCGGGATAGACTAAATACACCTCTTTAGAGAGGACATGAATCTCCCTTTTGGATTTCTCAGCTATAATGTGGAGGGACAGAGGCTTAGCCGATGTAACTCAGCATAGCTCCAGGGCAGCCAGGGAAGCACCCGATTCCTATTAGCTGGCCCCCAAGAGAAAGACCAGAGCTGAGGGTAGAAGGCAAAAAGTAAACCCTGTGAAAATATTTTCTGAAACCTCCTGTGAATTGGATTTAATAACACCATAGCATCCAAGCTTCCACCGAATGCCAAAATCTTTCTGCTGGATGGTAAAGTGACAGTTTTAAAAAACTTAGCAAGATACAAAAATGCAAACTTTGGATAAATTAAATGTTTCAGTTTTAAACTAATTAATGCCAATGTTTGTTTAATCTCCAAATTCCATCACGTGCTACAAGAGCACTGAGCTTTTATAGATTGGGGCAGTACAAAACACATTCCGTGCCCAAGAAAATCTTGCCAAAATCCCTGGCAATGCATCTTTTCTTTTTCTTTTTTTTTTTCTTTTTTTTTTCATCCCCCCTCTAGGTCCCTTTTTTTGCTGTTGGTGATCATGGTAACAGTAACAGCTGTCGAACACGGCTTCAGGCTGTCTGACTCCCTCGGGAGAATTTATGTGTTTTTCTACTTCCTTTCCTTATTAGGAGGCAGGAATCTGCGACACCTATTAGAACAAGTATGCATAAAGGGTAATGACTGTGCAATTTATTAGTGGTCTGTTCTCCTTCAAGCAAGCCATCAACCATAAGCACACAGTGTGTGCCAGGGATCACGGCTAAGTACAATCTTGCTGTGCAGCAGGTGGGCAGCAGCAGAGCTCCACTACAGGGAGAAGCGTGGCAGGGCAGGTCAAATGCTGGTCTACTTAAATAAACCTCTTAATTGAATATCAGTGAAGGGAAGACAGCAGGGATGGTGAGTTTCCCTTGTTAAACGTTTAGGTTGAAGCCTCAGGTGAGGAAGGCAAATATCAGAGAGCCAAATCCTGTGATTTAGTGCCAAAGTCATTAAATTCCACCAACAGTCACAGTGCCATTGGTGACGCAGAGCCCCATGAACACTTCTCAGAAGGTGATGTGCTTGCAGAACGCTGTCCAGTAGCAGTAAACAAAATAATGACAGCTCAGTGGGTTCTGATACACGGTATAGTCATCCTGAAGTATTTAAATCATATTCATTCTTGTGTAATGAAGCTTTTCCAAAAATGAAAGGTAGGAGTCTGGGTCTAGATATTAATCACAGACCACAATGACCAGCATTTTAAGAGTGGAGAAGTCAGCAGATTCCACCTCCTTTTTGAAAATGACAAACCTTGATTTATATTCCTTTTTTCTGGAGGACCCAAATGAGAGGGGTTGGCTCTGCCAATTGTGGAAGCATTCGCATCTGGCCTTTATCCTGGGCCCATCTCTAATCTTGCAAGCCCCGTCTGGCCACTGCTTAGAGGCACTGCTCTTCCCAGTCCTGTGGCACGTTGTGGTAGCTCCGTCTCAAGAAGATAAGAATCCTGATTTAATTTAAATTTTACATGCTCTAGCTCTGGGCAATCCTGCTTCAGCAGGGAAGTTGGACTAGATGATCTCTATGGTCACTTCCAGCTCCAAAAAAATACAGTGAAATTCAGTGAAATATGACATGGCTTGGGTATTTGTAAGTATACTCCAGTCCTA
Organism: Tringa tobata; assembly: GCA_033628505.1. NCBI lineage: Eukaryota > Metazoa > Chordata > Aves > Charadriiformes > Scolopacidae > Tringa > Tringa tobata. The sequence goes on from JAHREE010000067.1 coordinate 8,331,027, forward strand.
TGCACAAATAGATGCTTTATTGGATGATGCTCTGGCTGTGTCATCTAACAGAAATGTGGGAGGAGGAGGAAATAAAGAGCAGACATCCACATCCATGTCTCCAAGAGCTGGACCAATCATGTGATAGCAATATTAGCAAAAGTAATCAACTTCTGCAGCAAGATTCAGTCTAACCAGTCTCAATCTGTTATTCCAATAAAAGTCACACTCATTTTACATCACTGTAGAACAGGAGGCAAAATAATTGCCCTGGATTGCTGGCATATAAACGAGTGCAGACTCAAACACATTGACTCCACCAGGTAGCATACAGCAGTAACAGCAGCAGGACACTGCTCATATTTTATTGGGTTAGAATATTCTACCAGAAAATCCATATTAATTAATATAATAATATTTTAATATGCCTTGAGTGCTTAATTACCTGTTTTGTGGGGCCAGCTGGAAGAAATGGCATGTAAGTGACAAAATCTCAAGCTAAGCAAAAGATCTTCATGCTTATCATTACAACTAGCTACTTTTCTCTCATGCAGTCCATGTACGGGCAAAGTGAGAACAGTGATGACAATAATACCTGAAAATTCAGATTCTTTCAATTTTTTCTTTTTCTAGGAGTAGTCCTTTGAAAAATGCTGTAATGAAAATATATTAACATAAAGCAGAAAAATTACATTAAAAAATCCTTGTTGAATTAAGATGAACAGAAGGAATTGGGAAGAAAAGAGGGTCATGGGAAAGCCAGCGCAGGTGAAAACTGTGCACATGCAGCACAGAATTTTGCTATTTTTTGCAGATTGTTCATACAACTACAACACTCATTGGGAGCTACATGATAGCTCTTTGTTCAGGCATTCTCACTGATTAAATCTTGGTCTTCAACCTAACAGCTAAACCTGCAGGCAGTAGGGATAATGTCATTGTTTGATCTATCTAATTAAGAGCTTGGATTCTCAACGTATGTAAAGCAGTCAGATGCCATAGAGATGAATAAAGATGCATGCAATGCAGTAACAAGAATAACAGTTTTTTCTGGCAACTGGATGGAAGGAAATTATGCAGTAGCACCATGGCTTCATCAATAGGGTGGCTGTGTTATTGGATTATCTTCGGAGTACCCCAGCAAGGCACTGCTAACTCTGCATTTCCAGGAGCAGTAGGCTTAGGGTACACTGACTCTGCATTACCTCTGCACCACCCCTTGCATGTCTGTACCCGGTGTTGCTTTTGGACAGGCTGCATACTGTGGGTTATGTGGGTCCAGACACCACAACACTTACATCAGGGAAAACCCACGTGTGTCCTGTCCTTCTACGTGAGGTGCCTTGCCATAGGCAAAACCTAGAACAGGCGATGTGTGGGTTGCTTGGTAGGTGTTGCCAGAGTATCCCGTTCTCTTACGTACCACTTCAGAGGCCAGACTGTATGTGTTTTCTTTGCAGTATGGCTACTACAGTTCAGTGTGATAAGTATCAAAATGCGTCTGCATGCTTGAGGGGTTAAACAATGTAGGAAGGAAAAGAAGGGCAGTGAGGGATCTTCAGTTTTCACTAGTGCAAATGAGGGTAAGATACAACCCCCCTTTCTCTCTGTTAGAGGGTATTTTTCTTTTTTCTGGGTGACTTGCCTCAGCCGCTTAGGTGTATCCTGACAATAGTGCTGTCATCTGCAATATCTTTGCAAGTATTCTGCACCAATCCAGCTGGCTCTGTAAATCAAGTTTCTTGAGCAAGTACTTCTCATGCAGTTAATCCAGGCACATCAGCAGCAGCAGCTCTATCAGATCCAAATATGGATAGCTGGTAATGAATAGCAATAAAATTCTACCATGTACTAAAAATATCTTTTTGGTAGCCCAGGAATACATGTTGTCCTTTCCTCTCTTTCAACCAAAAGTACAGAATGCACATAGTGCCTGCCTTAGTTATCTCAGGAGGCATATATCTTTTTTCTTCTGTGCTTACCTTAGTTTACAGTTCCAACTCAGACAGAAGGAAGACAATCCTGAGGATCTTTCAGTCTTAAGGTTACTACATTGTTGCCTTTCATCTGTTTTGACACAGGATCCAAATTATAAGAATGACAGTTTAATCCAAAAAGGACAAGAGAGGAAGAGTTTCAAGGATAAACCTGGTAGCTAAGGTCTTGTTACAGGAATTAGATTAATTTAATGCTCATTTAATGCTCAGACACCGTAATGACAGCCCTCAAGACAAAGTCTCTCTCTATTCATGGAACAGGCTCAGGTCTTGTAATGTTTCACCGTCACTAAGTGTTTTATTTTCTTACCAAGGTACACCTTGTAGGTGGCAGCTATGCTTATGGATGTCTTCTGTGAATCCCTCATGTCAAGAGCCTGGCTTTATCCCTATGTGCACAGGATCTGAAAAGAGAGGTCACACAGCTGGCACTGAGTTTTACCATTGGGACTGTAGCTTCTCTGTGTTCAGGTAGAGGAATTAAGGTGGCTATCTACCACTCCGTGGGGACAGCACATGAGTACCCCGGGGGACAGTCCCTGCCCTGACAGGGACAGGAAAGGGAAACTAATGCTGGTTTTGTGCCTCTCTGCTGTGTGCCAGTGGGACTCACAACTCTGACAGATGCACACCAGAGGGAACAAGGCAGGCGGTCTGTAGCTTCTTGGCCACCAAACTGTCAGGACAGTGATAATCTTTGATTCCTTCTGGTTTTGACTGTATCTGAAGTGGTGATATGGATGTGTAAAGGTTTGTATCCTGTTACCAGATCCCTAAGCCATTCAGTGTCTCAAGTGTGCTCTCATCTTACCAAGTAAGATCATCTTTAAAAATGCATTTGGTATCTGTCTCCTAACAAATTCTGTATACACACAATATATACAACAGTAAAATATGTGTTTATATAAAATATTACATTTTGCATTGATATTTATATTCAAGCAAGCACAATTTTAAATATAAGACTACACGTGTAATGTATGTGTATAGTACATTGACAAGATTTATGTAAACATTATACTACTAGGATAAATGTACAGATGTTCTCAGTGTACGTAAGACATTCTAAGATTAGCAGTTAACAGTATCATTGCTATTGGGCTTAGCTGGTAAAAGGTGTGAGCATGTGAGTTAATAACCCTCCACAGTCCCACTATGTGACATTGGGAAAATAAAAAAGAAGGGAGTAAATCAACTTCCCTCTCAGCTTGTGAAAAATCTAAGCATTGATGTGACACTATGACACATACTGACTTTAAATATCTTTATGATTCAGTTTTGCCCTCAGATGAACATGCATTTCTTGCACTTAACTCTTCTCTGGTAGTTCCACCTTTCCAAAGGACATAGAAAATAATATAAGTTACTGTCCCTGCCTGACTCTGCAGTATGCATGAGCCAAGTGGTTATGTAAGATGTGAGCAGAAAATGTTGGGACCTGGCTGGCAAGCTGTATGCAAGCATAAACTAAAATGCAGAAGATCAGAATCAACTCCCATTTTGGAAATTTTGGCTGCCAGTTTCACGAGTACTAAAATCCCAACCAACCTTTACATCTAACCTCAGTACTGGATTCTTCTCCAAATTTCATCCCAGTTCCTGCCCAACTTTGTTCAAAAAATCACTACAATGGACTTTATGAAATTTATGTCAAAGCAAAATGTTCCCAGTTCAAATACCCCCACAGACTGCACACTCCTAGCAGACACTGCAGGCCCTTTGTATCCCAGGCACCAGAGAATGGACCTCTGCGTTTGTAAATCCCCTTGCTTACTTGCAGTTTTCCTTCTGGAGCTCTGCACACTAGAAGAGCTTGCTAGGAATCCTTTTCCTTGCTTTTTTGTCTGCACAGAAAGCAGCAGTTCCACTGAAAAGCAAGGGAAGCAGAGAGAGGAGGCCAGGATTTGTGTTTAAATGCATATGTGTAAAGGTGCACTTTCCACTGGGCAAAGATGGTCCAAAACATAGAGAAGCTGTGACCCCTCCATGAACTCAAGAGAAGCTGTGCGCTTCTGAGAGGCAATCCCTGTTTTCCCCTTGTGACTAAATACACTTACAATATTTACATCCTCTTAACTTTTTTTTTTTTCCCCAGAACAATTACTTCTTCCTATAATTAAAATCACCGTTGTCATTTGGTAACTCTTACATTAGCCAGAGAGATGTTTATGCACTGCCTCAAGTACTAACAAGACAGAGCTGCAAGCCAAAGCACACTATGATTTAAGAAGGTACCTAATATTTGTGTTTACTTGTTTCTTTTTACACACAGTGAAAATGCCCATCTTAGAAGGGGACCGATGTCCTTGTTATTAGTCTTTTGAACATAATGCTTAATATTTACTTTGATAAAATTGGCAGATGATGATTAAGAAAGGTGGCTTCATGAGCACCCTTGGCTACCACTTCTGCCTTTTAGTGACATCATAGGTGGGATGGAGAGGATCAAAAACCAGAGAAAGCAACTGTATAAACAGTTCAGGTGGTAACTCGCTTCATTAGGCAGCAGAATATTTTAAGACTATTGATAATATTTAATCAAGCAGACATGGCCTTATTTCATCAAGCAGACATGACTAATACTAAAATCTTTTTATAGCATACATTTAATTCAGACACCCTCTCCCGGTGATTGAAGTAATGTAGGGTCTGGTTCTCATTTATGCCTAGTCTCTATATGAATACTAACTTTCTAGCCATAAACAGCCAGTAGGCTTATTGCAGGCATCAGAGGGAATGTGATTCTTTTGGAGGGATTTGAAATCTATAAATAAAAGAGCATTAGAGAGTCTGTACGTCTACTCCGCAACAAAGGACAAGAAAAGAGAAAAATGCTGGCTCTTTCCCTTTATTGCCTTTTAAGACGTAACAGCAAAATGTGCAACCCAGAGCACCGTACAAGACATCTCTAACAAGATGCATTTGATAGTCAGACCTGATTTTCTGCTCAAAGTGGCAAAGACAGCTAAGCATTTCTTCAGAGCACTGCAGGCTGTTGTTTTAAAAATAATAAGGGTGTTTCAGTTCTTCAAAACAAATAGTTTGACTTTTTTAACAGAAATGTAAACTCTTCACATGAAAATTTCTATTTAGAGACATTTTCCGGCCAACAGACATTGCAGTGGATGCTGTTGCATTGTCCATTCTCGTACTGAAAAGCTTTAAAAACGTTTATTACACCAAAATACTTTTCCAGAATTATAAGTTTCAAAACAACCTTTGCTCCAAAAACTAAAACTTCTTATATTATTAGTAATGCAATAACTTTGAGAAAATATTTGGCAGCTGCTTGTGAAAAGTCACTTTTTCCAAAGTTTTTCTCCTAAATATTTTAATACACATAGGACACAGTCTAATTACTTTCAGCATTTACACATTAGAATGGAATGACTCTGAAGAAGCTGCCTATTGCCTTGGGTAAAGAATATAATATTAAAACTCTAAAGGAGTTCCTACCACATTTAACCCTTCCATAAATGTCCTTAAATGCTATTTTTAAAGTTTTAAATGCTTGTGAAGCAGATCCTGAAGAAACCCAAAGCACTGACTGAAGTTAGAGCTGTATGATTAGACAATTAGCAATGTTATCTGTGCAAAGTGAGATCAGCTTCAGTTCAGTCTACTTCAATATTTTCCCAGCCTGCACTGTAGGACCCTGAACTTGATTCATCTCCCTGTGTTTTCCCTCTCTGATGCCCAGCCCTCACACTGGAGTATAGAAGAGGATCTGGCAAAACCCAGGGGAAAGAGAACTGACTGAGAAAAGCAAATTAGGATACTTTTGGTGTCGGGTGCCATGCTGAAGAAAAGGGTTTGCAGTTAACCTTAAAAACATTTGCAAGCTTTTGCGTCTGCTTTTACTGAAGATTAGCAGTAAGACTTAAAGGCTGCATGGACTCTAGTGTGGGCTGATAAGCCTCAGAAATATCTTCCTGCTTTTTCTCTTAAAGGCTGAGGAGATGTTTCTGCAACGTATTCCTGTGGAGCTGAGATAAGCTGGAACGCCAGAGTGAGTCTGGTGTATTTATCAGTCAGTGAAAACCTCAGCTCAAATGAAACAAGTTCAGAAGCTCATCAGTCACTTTTTTTTAGTTTCCAAGAGATAAGCCAGGGAATGTTTATTAAGAGTAGTTACTGCACCACTGAAATGTATTTAAAGAGACATACTGTTAATAATCACCCTCTGTGTTATGTGTTGTGTTATGAACAGACTACTTTGATATAGATGTTCTGGAGTTGTGCTCTACCTATATATTGTTTCTGAAGCTGAAGACAGCTCTGATTTAAGGTAAAGGCTTGCATTTACCACTGTTTATCAGTTTAATGATCAGCTGTGGTAGTATCCTGAAGTGCTCACTGCATCAATCTTGCAGGGGCCCTTTTTCTCCCTTGCCTCCCCTACCTGTGGGAAGATAGGAGAGGCTTAGGATTTATTGTGATCCTATCTGGCAAGTTCACTGCTGACCAGTACCATGGTTCATACTCATCTGAGCATGGCTGGAGGATGAGATTTATCTCCTCAGAGAAGCTACCACCTCCAGGGCTTGGGAGTCCTGAGTTATCCCAGGTTTTCAGTCCTGCTCCATCAACCTGAATGCAAAATGGTGGGGTGAGGTGTTAGAATTTTTCTGATTTTTTAATCACCTGGTGAAATCCCTCAGTAGGGTTTAAATTTTCACTTAGATCATTTTAATTGCCCAGATGATCCAGCAGGAAACTTTTAACTTCTTTTGATGATTTTGGGGGCCTGCCTATAATGCAGTGCCAGATCATGCTCTCCAGGAAGTTTATACCTGGTAGAAAGTGTCCTCTCAAAGACACCCATATGGAAAAAATACAAATTCTTTTGCTCTCTTTGCCTCTGTTTATACCTTTTACCTGTTGATCCATTAGCTTAGTTCTGCATCTAAGTTATTTACTGACACTTCAGGTATCAAATTGTTCAGTAAAACAACAAATCCAGCTGCCCACAGAATTTCTTCCCAGCAGATGACAAATATTTTTTCCAGTCTTGCTTTTTTAATTCATCAGCTGATGGATAGGGCATAAGTTCCACAGAGAGCAGGTTTTCGTATATCAATAGAAAATGCAATGAGGATCTTGTGCAGCTCCATGACCATCTTCTCAAGTAATAATAATTTAAAAAAATATATATAATGCCCGTCTTGTCTGTCTATGGACTAAAGAGACTTCCCTTCCCATAATAGCCAGGGAGCAAGAGAGCTTCCATTGATTGTGCACAATAGGACTCTTCTTGCAGTGGTCCTCAGGACAGTTAAAAAAAGTCAGCTATTACCCAGAGCAATGAAAGGGCTAAAGATGGGAAATAGAGAACCTGAAGGGCTATGAATAAAACCCGTCCCTGTTAGGAAACCAGCCTCATCAGGCTCTAATCAGTGAGGAACCAGCTGTGTTGCCAGGGCCTGAAATATTTAAATCCTGGTGACAGACAAGATATAAGCTGTGTGAGTCTGTATTTCAGGCTGCTTTCAAGGAGGAACTGTCTGGTTTTGTGAGAGGAATGAGCTGAGAGAGAGGAAGAAAAGAGGAGGCAGCAATGGAGTTATTAATTTTTGTGCTTTGCACAGCCTTCATCTCCTTTCTTAGAAAGCTGTAGTTTAGGCATGGGTGAGAGGGTACTGCTGCCAGTGGTGATTCCGCCAGACTCCTCAAAGATGCCCATCAGCCTTCCCACTCCCTTGCAGCCCTTATGGGGAGGAAAATCATACTCTGTGCCAACCAAGGGGCCCCAGTATTGCTAGAACAAGGTCACTAAAAATACAAAGGCGGGGCCAAGTTCCAACATCACCTAACTACCATTAAATAGTTAAATCTAGATGTCCTCAGCTCTGGTCTCCAGTAAACACTGAAGCCACTCCAGGTCTTTTCCTTTCTCAGAGTCAGCCCCCATTTCTCAAACCTTGCCTGCTTGGCGTTGTCTTCAGACCTCATCAATAAGCGTTGGTGGTGCTTTTTGTAAAAGGCAGCTGTTTTAGCACTTGTCATCTGTAAGAGAAAATGCACTGTCTTTCACTTAAAAGAAGGAAAACTGTGTAATAGGTATCTAAGGAAGCAGGCAAAAGATGTCATCATTTTACTATGAGTGACAACATTTTACCCTGAGACCACACCTGGAGCACTGCATCCAGCACTGGGGCCCCCAACATAACAACATGGACCTGTTGGGGTGAGTCCAGATGAGGGTCATAAGGATGATCAGAGAGCTAGAGAGAAAGCTCCAGGAAGACCTTACAGCAACCTTCCAGTATCTAAAGGAGGCCTACAGGAGAGATGGGGAGGGACTCTTTATCAGGGAGTGGCGCGATAGGACAAGGGGTGATGGTTTTAAACTGAAAAAGGGAGATTTAGATTAGATATTACCCTTTACTGTGAGGGTGGTGAGACACTGGAACAGGTTGCCCAGGGAAGCTGTGGATGCCCCATCCCTGGAAGTGTTCAAGGCCAGGCTGGATGGGGCTTTGAGCAAACTGGTCTAGTTGTTGGTGTCCCTGCCCATGGCAGGTGGTTGAAACTAAATGATCTTTAAGGTTCCTTCCAACCCAAACCATTCTATGATTCTGTCATTCTATGACTAGTAACTATTTCCAGCATTTGCAATCTAAAATACCACTTCTGTGGGTCACAGGATCCAATAGAAATTAATCACTTTCATGTTAATTTTTCAAAGTTAAACTGTACCTAGAGCTGTAGGTCAGACACCAATCTGAATTTGTACAAACACTGGATAATTGTGCAAACAAGGCACATCAGGGCATACTTCACAGACTAGTGGGGAATATCTTTTAAAATCTGGTCATTATTTGCTTGTTATTACAATGCAAACTGGAGATGTCTGTATTGTCACCAATTCACACTTTTGCACTGTGATAATAATAATTAATAATAATTAATCATGCAGTGCTGATAAGTAGATGCAGGGGATGAGAAATTTGCAACTTTTTGAGTTGTGCTGTATTTTGCAAAATCTATCCTTTTTCAATTCCATATTTGAAAGGAAGGAGTTCCAAAAGAAAGCGAAATACAGGTCAGGAACACATTTTTGACAATTAAAGAAAATGTTTTCTTTTGGTTAAGAGCAGGATGCTACCATCACAAATGCAGCATGAAGCCACCCTGTGAACTCCTCTCTGTGGCTTTTGGGAAAGAAAAGCCATACTTGTGCTACAAATTATTATTATGGTAGAGCATGCATTGTGGTCCATGTCCAGGGTTTCCAGATATTGAGCAGTCCATGCTGAAATTCTTTGCAGCCATAAATCTAGCATGTCTCTGGAACGAATCAAATTTACTATGTGCTTACAGCAGCCAGAGATGCTTAGGCCCATGGAAAACAGTCTGTCCTTGTGCTAGACACCTTGCAAAGACAGAATAGGAGGAAGCGTCTGGCTCTTGGAGATTAAAACCAAAATAAAAAAGAGCAATAAAGAGTGAAAGAAGAATATATGCGGAATAAACACTATGGAAAGGACCGAAAGGGGTTACAGGAAACAGACATGCTGCATGAGGAAGAAAACATCCCTGGGGACCCACGTAATGATTAGTCCTGCACAAACTCCTTGCTGCAATGGCTCCTGCCAGCTATTCCACACAGGTTTTCCCAAACACCCAAAACAGCTACAGAGCAGAAGGGGTTCCATAAGCGGTAGTACCTCTTAAGGGTGAAGAATGCCTTGTGGTTCCTGGGACTGGAGGAAGTTAGAGAGGGCTGGAACAGGCTGGGTCCTAACTTCTCTCTTGCACAAGTACTGTTGGGCAGAAGCAATACTGTCACATCCATCTCACACAAGCAAACTGTGGAGTGCACTTTTAAAGATCTGTCACAGACATCTGAAAAGAATGCCAGAGCAGTATTTGCTTGGTTTTTCCTCTAACATTTTGTCTCCCTTTCTAACTGTGTTATGAAATGACTGTGGAAATACAACACTTAAAATGTGCAGTGACCAAGCCACAGTATGCTTCATGTTTACATAATCACTTCAGAGCAAAAGGAGCCTTGCCAGAGTCGTAGATTTCAGCTCCCAAGTGTAGTAGCACAGACATCACTAGTTCAGGTGACTTAAAACCAAACACACAGTCTAGAGAGACCTTTGGAAAAATGGCTTGTGTTGGTCCAGGTCCAACCAGGCAAGCACTGAATGGCCATATAGTCCTTCTCTCACACAAGAGCAACACTATGGTAGACCTCTGGCGTCTGGAAGAAAAAACAATGCAAAAAAAAGAGGACAGAAACAGCAGTGGGATGCTGGAGCTGGAGGGCAGGGAGCTAATAGCAACCAGAAGACAAATGTGGTTGAGCAGCAGAGAGTCACCACATAGTACAATTAATTATATCACAAATAGTATGAGAATTAGCACTAGAGAACTGGTACCTAAGAATAAATGTTCACAGCTTTCATATAGATACTTAAAATAAATGCCTAATATACAGCTTCTTCCTTCATATTTCAACAGTTTCTTTGTTTTTCATATCTGAACCTAGGAGCTGATTTTTCTCCCTGTCCTATTGAACACATAGACAGTACTGGGCTGAAATACTGTGTCTGCTGATCCCTTTCCAGAGTTTGTATCCTGGTATTCACATTAAGAGAAAGTTCTGGAGGGCCATAAACTTTATATTTAAATTACATCACCTAGTCTTTGACTGCAAATTCCTAACCAGCTGTGAATAAAATGTGCCTTTTAACTAGACCTCTCATTTACCCAGACTTCAAGCTCCTGCTCTATTCAGACTTGATCCATTGAGAGGAAGGTGAGACCAAACTTGAGAGACAGACCAAGCCCAGTGGCTGACCTCAGTCATCTGTGGCATGGCCCTTCTCAAGGAAATACCTGAGTGGAAAGGTTGAGATGGCTGGGTGCAAAACACCTATTGTTGGTCAGAGCAGCCTGCTGAGGCATCATCATGGAAAATGCTTACGATGCAGATATGGATCTATCTACACAGGGGAACTGGGCATGTAGTCAGGCCCAACAGAGTCCAAGGCAAGATCTTCCAATGAAAAGAGTTCCCTGATATGTCAAAGGGTGCAGGAAACCTATGTGTGAAAAAGGAGTAGAGTGCACCACAGCTAACAATGGCCGTTGTGCATAAAATCATGCCCAAAATAGGATCCACGTATTTCTATTCTGGCAGGAGTTACATGTCACTGGGCACCGTAATTAATATCAGGAAAGTGTGTTCCAAGTGTCTCCTCCTCATTTTCCTGTTGGGAAACAACAGGCTACCTAGGTTTAACCAGCTTTCTAGGTGACATATTAGGGGGTATCATGAAACATACTTTGTTGGTTTGTGGCAAGTATGAGAACTCAAGGTCCTTCGCAGAAGGTTTCTCTCTTTGTCCTGCAAAGGCAACTCAAATTTGTGGATCCAGCAGAAGTTAGGGTACCTAAAAGGGAGAACAGGGACAACAGGTCCTGTGCAACAGCGAGCTAGAAGTATCCTGCATGCTCCAGTTATTCCTGTTTTTCTATAAAGCACTGTCCTTGCAATTATTACTGCTGTGTGCAAGGTTTATTTCCTCAAGCAAAACATGACTGAATGTCATGCTTTTAAGTTTTAATCTGTTTATAGGTTTAAATAGAAAAGCAAAAAAGATTATTGTCATGAGTAAATACTACAGGCATGATTTTCAAGGTTCCAACTCGGCAAGCCGTCCTTCATCATAGCATATGTTCAGTGCCATGCACGTGCTAAATTGGAAAAGGCTTCACTTAACTAGAGCCTGACTGAATCATGATAGCAGAAAAACACCTCTTGTCTTGATAACAAAGTCTCTATTTTATTTATAAAAATGCCAATGACAGCAACTTTTTTATTAAATTCATATGGTAATATTCCCCAAGATCTCTCCATGAGATACAGATGGAGAAGGTCATTCTCTTCTGTCATTCAGGCAGCTTTGAAATAAGCAGATGCTGCTCGGTTGTGTGCTTGATAAATGCATTTCATTTTATATCCTGCCATGCATAAAACTCAGCTAAACCCTATCTGTTCATTGCTTGTTGAGGCAGAGTATGCATATGTGTATTTACGTGTATACGTTATAGATAAACCTTACCAACCTATTTTACATAAAAATAAGAATTGTGTTTTTTATCAGTTTATATTTTACCTCTGACATCCTGTATCACTATCTTTTGTTTTTCCCTGTTCCTTTAATGATTTATATTTCCTTTCTTCATCTTTTCCCTAACCCTCTCCATACATCTCTATTACTTATTCTCTCTTCCTGCCTGATTTTCCCCTTTTTCCTGTTCCCATCCTTCATCGCTGCATTATACAAGAAGCATGTGCGTGTTTCTCTGTGCCTGCCTAGTTTCTGATTAGGAAACACTTAAATATATGAAATCTTTTTCTTCTTCTCCTGGCATAACACCACACACATCCTGCAAACACTTCGTCCAGCTCCTGCTGTTCAGCACTGTGGGTCTCATCTGTTGTGGCTGGTCATTGAGCCCAGATGAAGGTGTGGAAACCATGATCAGCTGCAATACACAATCACTGTTCACATATTGGCCTAGATGGTTGAATCAGCCTAGTCTGTCAGAGTACAGCATCCCAGTCTTGAGGAGTATGGGCAGGAAGGGAAGGGAAGGGAAGATGAGGAGGCATAAGAAGATACCCATTTCAGTGGGCAAATGTAGCTCTGGGTAACTATTTTAAATTTAAGAATCCCTTTTATTAGTGCAACAACAGCAGCTAAAGCAGTGCACTTCTTCCAATTTCCTCAAATAAGTACAAGATTTATGATAGGAAATTTCTTGGACTTGGCCAGGCATTGAGTGGAACATGTGGGTAAGTGTTATGGAAATTCATGCTCTGAATCTTGAGAGGAGGAGTTGGAGATTGAGAAAGATTCTGTCCTTAAACCTAACTCACATTCATCTTCCACCCCCAGCTCAAAAGACTCTTATATTAACAGTGTGCTACCCCAAATTTTGAATTTTGCCCTTTCATGAAAGCTGCACCTGAGCTGGTAATGTAATTTATTTCCAATTCTTTGAGGATCAGATAATATTTCTTGGGTATTTTTAACAGTTGTGCCATCAGCTCAAAGTGAAGACACAGTTCAAAAGATCTTTTTTTCTATCTTTAGAAAGGACAGCACACTAGTATATATAATTGTATGCAAATCTCATTATATACATGTTGATTTGGAAACTGCTTCCCACTTCAATATCTTTAGGAAAGTCTCCTCTCCTTTAGGATCTCTGTGTTTCAGCATTCTCTTCTCAGTCCCTCTCACTCAGTTTTGCACTTGTCCCAGAATACATTTCCTGCTAGAGTGCACAGTCTACTTCTTTGGGAAAGAAAGCCTCTTACGGTCTTTCAAGCATCAGTAGGAAATTTTTGGTACTCTGGCGCATGGGATATACAGTCAGGTATTATGACACTTCTGTCTATATCTTCTAAACGTTTTGAAAATGGGAAAAGAAAAAAAAAAAAGCACCACACAACCTTGAAGAAAAGGGAGCTGGGGTGCTGGGGTTGTTCAGTCTAAAGAGGAGGCTGAGTGAAGACCTTATTGTGACCTGAAGGGGGGTGTAGAGAGGCAGGGGCTGGTCTCATGTCCCAAGTCACAGGAGACAGGACAAGGGGAAATGGCCTCAAGTTGCACCAGGGGAGGTTTAGATTGGATATTAGGAAAAATTTCTTCACTGAAAGGGTTATCAAGCATTGGAATAGGCTGCCCAGGGAAGGGGTTGATGCACCATCCCTGGAGGTGTTCAAAAGATGGGTAGACATGGTCCTCAGGAATATCGTTTAGTAATTTTTATTCCTATTTCTTATTTATTTTTTTCTCAGAGTTAGGTTGATGGTTGGACTAGATGATCTTTAAGGTCCCTTCCAACCTAGACGATTCTATGATTCTAAAAGAACAACCACCATTTAAGATGTTTCCTTTAGAAATGCTTCCTTAGGTAGTATATGCCGCTGGAATGCTAGCACCAAGTTTTAAACCAAAAAATACTACCTTTCATTCGAGGCTCAAGACCCATTTAGCCCACTCAATCGTTATTAAATGCTACTAAAACCCTTGTTGTAGGAAAAAAGGACAGCCTAAACCATAAAATTGAAACCTACAAGAACACATTAGTCTAGAGAAAGCTAAATAATTTTCTGGCTAAGCCAAAACTCTTCTAAAGTGAGGGCCGAGATTTCAATTTTTACCTGATAGCTATGAGAAGAGTTGATTTTTATCATTTTTCCGATGAAGGATTAATGAAAAGAAATAGTAAATCAAAAATGGCTGTCCTTTCACCTTACAAGAAAACAGGCCACCTTGTTTCTTTGATTTATGCTGAGGAAACACCCACACAGTGTCCTGGACCTTTCACAAGAAACAAAAATGTCAACTCAAAACCTGAAGACAGACCTCACTAACAGACATCCCTGTGTCCTGTCTACAGCAGCTCCCGAAAGCAAAGCCAATATTCATCCCTGCCGGCGGTCACCTCCCACTCTGCCCATCGGAACATCCCAATCTGCCCAGCACCTGCCCCTCTGAGCCACTGCTGACATGCTTGGCAAGGGATGTACCAGCCGCCTCAGTGGCCTCAGTGGAAACACCCTGAAATGCCCCAAAATAGTAGTGCCAGTTCCTCAGTACCCCTGGTGGAGTTAGCAAAGGCTGACGGAGCAGGGCTGGGACTATTTGGAAATAGCTGGTGGCTATTTGGAAAGGGTCAGGTAGGGATTGAGTGGTGGGGTGACACTCGAGTGTGGTTGGGGAGGAGGAATGAGCCAGGAATTGGCCAGGACACAGAAAGCACCGATCCCAGTTTTGGCTTCTATAGGCCTTAGGCCACTTGTGTACCCTCTGTCCACTGTGGGGTGAGCTTCTCTTCCTCTTACCTGCTGTCTGCTCAGCTTTCCCAGGGCAGAGGATGTCTCTTTGCTGCCCCATTGTGCCAGACTACCTTCATGGGCCTCTCCTCCCTTTCACCTCCTTTATTCCTCGATGCATTTTGACATTTCCTAGTCCTAATCCTAATCATAATCCTAATCTCCTAAACTGATCATCTTGGGAGGGATGAGAAACAGTCAAAAATGAACACACTGTTATGCTCAGCATGTTGTGCTGCAGCAGAGCAGATGTGGTGTCTCCAGGAAGCCCAGAGCTTCTCAGCTTCTGTCTTCTGAGCTAGCAACCAATGCTCCCCTGTCCTTCTGTGGCTTTCATTTGAGGGTTTTAGCTATGCTGTGCGTGATGAATGTTGAGACAGTTAGGACAAACTCCTGCATTCTGCATTCCTTGGGCAAGGAGTACATTTTCTTCCTGAGGGGCTGTGCTGATCGACGTATCCATCGTCGATCCATCCAACAGCACAGTATCCTTCTGGATCTTTAAGCCTGAGCTCTATAGATCTTTCATTTCCAATTGTGGTAAACATTGCAGTTTATTTTTATTCTCAGTAACAACATTTCCTTGAACTAACTCTATTCCATTTTGACTAACAGAGACCTGAAAGGCGTTGTTCAGCTTTGTTTTTTGGGGAATGGTTTTTGCCAGGTTCACATGTGAGAAGAAGTTGAGACTGAATTTCAGGCTTCGTGGAAGCAACTGCTGTCACAGATTTAATCTCAAAGTAGCTATTGTCTCAAAATTTCAGGTGTGTCCAAATCTCTTCTGGAGTATTAAGGATCTGACCAAGGCAGAAGATGGGGATTATTCTTTTGGATTCAGTCTAGAGGCATAATCTTGGAATTCCACACTGAACACCTTTAGTATTAAACATTCCCATTTTGGCCTGATCGTAAATCCTAGTTCCAGGGTATGACAACAGTTCAGTGAAATGTCTGGAGTAGCTTTTCTTTAATGTGGGCAAGCAGCTGATTCTCCCTCCCTCTCACATCTTGCTATTTCATTCTCATTAATGTTTCCACTCTAGCAGAACTTTTTCCCAGAAAAATCAACCTCATAGCAGACACTCAACATTTCAGCTTGAATTGTTTGGCAAAGTGATAATCAACGGAAAGCAGTACTTTTTAATGGGAAAAAGTGTTGCACTGCAGTCTCTGTACCACTCATTATTTTAATCTGTTTGTCTAGCTGTGGTATTGCCAAGGCATTTATTACTAGAATATTAGGGCACTGGCTAAAGGTCAATTACTTCTCCAGCCTTGCTGCAAAGATTTAGCAAAATAAAAAGGGAAGTTTCCCTTCCCTCATGCTTGGTATATACAAGTTTGGCATCACAGGAAAAGCACCTTGTTAAAGTGGGAGTAGAGGAGGCCTTTTGGGGTACTCAGTAACTCCCAAGATCTGAAAATGGTCGATCTGAAACACATTTTTTCTTCTAATTGTAGGGGTATTTTCAGTTTCTTCAATTTTTGCAATGGCTTTTAGAAAGAGTTCAATAACACTACGCTTAATGGCGTTATAGTTACACATGCTAAGACTAGAATAATTGAGACTCCTTGTGAGGAGTCTGGATTTCCTGGCTGTCTTCCTTCGGCTCATGCACTGGTGGTGGAATGCGTTACTCAGAAACTAATTAGTGCATCTGAATTTATACATCATTATTGATGTCTTTGTTTCGTGCCAAAGTACATTTGGTGTTTTACAAAACATGAAAGTGGGCAGAGATTGGCCTAAGGAAAGGCTGACATGCACAACGGATAAGTTGGCTGGAACAAAGCTGCTTTAATGATTGATGGAAAAAGTTCTCAGAGGAGAAACAAAACTTCATTGCCTGCCAGACAATGCCAATTAGATGAGAAACACAAGAAAGGGAATTGCAGGTCTAGATTTTTGTAGGCTAGGACCACTTGGAGCTAGGTACCCAGTAGAGCTACCTATAGTTACATCTACACCAGATCAAGAGAGGTGAACTCAGATGGGACGTGAGGCAGGGGAGAGTTAACAAGAGGATAGGGTCATGGCAGATCAGTCCCAAGTGAGAAAATTGAGAGAATGAAAGAAGTCTGAAGTATGACTAGGCACAGGAAGGCTGAGTGGCAGCTGTGGCCATAAAAAAATGCATGAGACTCAAAGAGTGTTTTAAGGTATAGAATAATGTCAAAAGAAGGATTTATGGGGAGATAGTAGGCATGGATATAGTTAGGCCAGAAGTGAGACTGAGGTTTCTCACCCTGGTGGCATGAGGCTCTGGCACAACCTTCCAATGGAAAGTGAGGGCACAGGCTTGTGGGATGGAGCCTGGCTAGGTATGAACAAAGTGATATGCTGTAGACATCAGGGAAGAGGAACTAGTATTGCTGGAGTCTTTCCCAATACTATATTCCTTTGTGGCATCCTGTGGGAATTGCTAAACTATCAAATCATATTCCCTCAAAGGAGAGGGAATATTGTACACAAGAAATGTAATTTTATTTCACATATTATATGTGCTACAGGGGATACATTTCACCCAAATTCCTTCTAATGACAATGTTTCCGACCTGTGTGCAAATGATACAACACAGTGGTTCATCTCCTAATCCCCTTTCCTTCCAAAATACAGCATTTTTAATGAATTCTGGTTGCCACTGTCTCAATCCGCATGAACCAAAGTTCTGGTCCCAGTTTGCTGACCTTGAGGGATGTGGGATGAGTTAATCTCTTGAAGAAGACCTTGGATGTCCTCTCACTTGACCAGGGCTGCTCTGCCCACTGGTGTGTAGTAAAACGCAGGAATGAGATTAATAGCTTCCTCTTTCCCTTTTACTTCTTCTGCCTGTGTTGGAGGCATCTAACCTTTCACAGGACAGGTGAACTTTGACATCAGTCATTTATTCTTCCTTGCAAGAGGTAAGAAAAACAGTTCGCCTCACCCTCCATATTAACCAGGGATGGTTAGTCACAATCTCTCCTTCCATTGGCAGAGGGGAAAGAATCTTCTGTTTTCAGATATTTGCCTTAATATTTCATTTGCTGCAATTAAACTTTTCTTTCAGTGTCCTTGGAAATAAAATAAATTAGCTGTAGTTACAGCATATAATTTCTGCCTTGCTATTGGTAAAATGATACTCACCACATCAGCAGAACACACTGTGCTGTAAGAGCTCCAGTCCCCTGAGAAACCTTCTCACAGTTATCATAACATGCAATCAGCACAGACAAATAAAGAATGAGGAAAGCTAAATCTAAAGTAACTCCGGCATTGTGGTTAGAGAATATATATAAATATCTCTTATATCATATATTGCCCTTGCCTTTACAAAGACACTTATCCTTTAAAATCCCTAGCCAAATAAAATGTCCAAAGTTTTTTATTTTTATTCCAGTGAAGCTGGATCTAGGTCTCATTCTCAGTCACTGAGTAAACGCTGAGAGTTGGATCCCTACATTTTAGCCAGCAAAGGGTGTGGCAAAATATGATTACTGACTCTTGTTCTGCCTCTCTCTCACACACACTTTCTCTCTCTCCCCCCATATATATGTATGCATATGTATACGCACATGTATGTATGCATGCATATGGATGGTTTATTTTCTGGTTTTTAAGTAACTTTTCAAACCACGTAGAAAACCACAGTCACAATTTTAAAAGACATTTTGAAAAGAGTAAGTGATGTTAGGGTGTTTGAGTGACCTGTCCTACAAGGTAATAGTCCTTTAGGACTAGTAGGTGAATTAACATCGTCCCACTGAAGTGAAACCAGAGCACCAGCAGGAGAATTGCTTAAAATGTAGCCTTATATTGCCAGGCATTTTATATTTAAGAAAAGCTTGGGTTTGGTGATTTCAGCATAATTCATAGGCATTGCTAATCCTCTCAGATCTGTCGATGATATGACAAATGGAATTGATTCAGCAAGTGGGGGAGATAAAAGGAATAAACATCTTTGGGGTCTGGGTCTTGGAGTTCAGCAAAACTGTGTGTTTGGTGTTGTTGCTTTTAATGTGAAAAGGTCACAATATCATACTTAAAAGAGGTACAATTGGAAAGCAGTTCAAATAAATAAACAGTGGCTCCCACTGGAATAAACTGAGAGACTCTTTCCTTTGCCTTATGAAGAAATAATCATCTCCTGTTTCCATAAAATTCATCATTGACACATGTCCTCATATGCATATGCTAATTCTCATTCACACCTCCCTTCCTCCATCATGCTAATAAATGCCCATGCAAAGATTGCCTGGGTGCCCTATGCCCCTGGGAACAGGAGGCAGCGTGGGAGAGGAGCTACTTGGTGAATGTGACCTTGGTCACAAGGCTGTGGAGCATCTCTCAGCTGAATCATTCTTGTTTTTGAAAGAGCATTGGGCAATGCTTTGGGACTCAGTGACCTGCAGGGACACTGGTTGAACTGATCTGCTTATGTGCGTGGGTGGGAGGAAGGGGCAAGTTTTACAAAGGAAAAGTCCATTAAAAAATAACAGAGCAAAAACAACAGCCTATCATCCTACTGCAAAATATGCCTGAGGATTTCAGGGCTTGGATTGCTGAAGGCCCTCAAATTCTGCTCCAGTCATAAATATATGAACAAGTTAAGCTCTTCGTGGTTTTGGTCAATCCCAGCCATGTTTAGTCTTAATCTATCTCAATCACTAGCTACCTTTTAAAAATAACATTATGTGGTTCCAAAACATCTTTAGTTAATCCTTGCTTAGTTTGGAAAGGAATTATATTTGGAAGGATGCACATGTCCATGTGGCTTTGATGGATACTCCCTTTAGTGTTCTCATCCATCATAAATCTTCTTGACCTACAATCTATAATGCTCCAACATCAGGCTACCGACACACAGGATTCTAAACAATACAGGTTTTTTCAAGGGAACCTCGACCCCGTAGTATTACCAAAAAAAAAAATAAAATTCTTGAAAACATGCCAAGTTGATACATGAATGTTCTTGGATATTCTCCATAGTGGAAGTCAGAGGCATCAGTGCTTACCACACAAGAAGCTAAGGAAGAAAAAATAAAAATTTTATAATATTTCAAAGATCACGCCCACAAATGTCTCTGGAAAAGGCCTGACATTTCACATGGAGATGTAGCACTCTCTGAAGAACAAGAACGTGGCTTTAATTACTGAATGTAAGGAAAATAGTTTCTGAGATTAGTTTCCAATCCACGGGTAATTGAAAAAAAGCCTTTTAAATGGTTCATTTCAGGACATCTTTTGCACTCTTTTCTCAAGTGAAATATTAATTTTCATTTCTCATTCCCCTCTCAAATTAGAGCAGTCTGGGTGACTGCAAGTCTTGAGAAATCTGGTCTCAAATTCTCTTTTTATACTTCTTAAGCAAACATTTCTTTCTTTCCACTTCACCTTTTAGATACCCTGCTGGAATTTTTAACCAATCTTATTATTGCAGAACAGTGTATTCTTAAGCACAGTTATTATCATTTCCTAAAAGAGAACCTATCTCTTGCGCAGAGAACATATACATTGCTTAAGCCTCTCTCAAGATCTTAAAATAGTCTTGAATGATGTGTAGAACGTAGGTAGATGTTATAAGTAGAGAAAAAACTTGAAGCTGAATGCAACGATGTCATCCTAATCTTCTGTGGATATCCTCCATTTATATTATAGCTAGTAATATGTATGTCCCTCTCAAATAAGTGTTTTTCAGAAAGGGAACTGTGGTCAGTGTACACTATACATAAGATCTCTTAAACCACACTGTCACTTTTACAATGATGACATTTTGTGGGAACAACTTTATCATATGGTTTTTGTAACCAGGTCTTTGATTTGTACTTTCAGATCTGGAATCTGAAATCCAGATCTTTTGCTGGAATCAAGTGGTTAAACAACACATCTGCTTGATCGTGTAAATACGTGCTAAAGTAGCTAGCATGCACATATCTGAGGCCACACAGAGAAAAAAAAAATGTTTGCACATACATTTGTGGACAAGCAAAATGGGGAGTACAATTGTAGAAGCCAGATCAAAACCACCTACATAAGAGTTTGCAAAAATTTAGCTCTAAATATTGTGAGATTTCATTTGCATATTTTTTTTTGGAAGAGCAAATTAGTGCGACCTACGGACACAAACACATAGGCAGAACATGGGAAGAGCACAAAACCAAGTATATGCTGTGCTGTCTGTGCAATTCAAAACAATTCAGTATTAAATTCCAGAACACATGCAATTACACAAAACATGAAAACCTCAGGAAAAAAAAATAGAAAAATTCTCAAATTAGTTCTGGTTTGTGAATCAATTTCCATTTCTCTTGTTTCCACTGAACAACTGGAACTGAAAAGCAATAAATCCAAGGAATTGCTATGGTAAGGGATTTTATAGTTTCTTTGCTAGTGTATGACAACTGATGGGGGAGGGAGGGAAGAACGATATCAGCAATTTCCAAAGTAATTTACCGTTTCTTGTATTATTCAAACCAAGTTAGTGGAATCATCCTACAGAATGACATCACACAGGGTGCATGGCAGTAACTTTGGGTCAGTTCTGCAGAGAAATATGGTTTATGCAGCCATCCATCACATATGACGCTGGTCACAAGGTCTTGCTGCCTCTACCCACAGCACCCACAGCAGACTGACACATGAACAGCACTACAGCCAGCCACAGCAAGGGGTACAGCCCTAACAGCTAAGAGTAGCTAAGGGACCCTTTAGTTAAGTGGACATGTTCCTGTTCGTGATGTAAGCCCGTGCCCTTAAATCTGGTTATGTTAGGGGTTTGGGGCTTTATAGCTAAACAGACCCTGTAGTGCATTTCCTGTAGTGGAAATAGTTCCTCAAGGGTGATTAATTTCACTCCAAAGAAGGTATGACAGGAGCAGGACTACCCGAAGATTGCTTCAATTTGATGTCCATTTTGTATCACTCCCCTTCTTCCTTATATATCAAGCATCAACAGCTACCCGGATCTTGATGTTTGTCATATTTGTATTGGATAGTCCCGGAGGGAAGAAAAAGGGAGTCATTTAAAAAACACAGCAGTAAAAATTAACAAAATTTTCACAGAAGTTTTAAAAAGCACATAAGTATGCAGCACTGGAAGTTAAGTACCAAATAGAGTTTCTTCAGTTAGGTGCACAGTGCTATAGCTTGTGATTTTAGTTTTCTGCCTCCTGATTCAGAAATTTGGAACTAGTCAGCTAAGCTGACATTTCCCAGAAGCCATGTTAACCGATAAGGTCATTGGACTACTCAGTCCACCACTGTTTTCCCCAAACACCAAGAAATCAGAGCTGTTTAGGTGTCCATGTGATCTTTCATAGAGCCATGGAGATTCATTGGCTTCTCTTGAATGGATGGTGTCCAAAGCAAAGGTTTTTTCCCCTTTCACTGAATGAGAGAGATCAGTCATGGAGAGACTGTCCTGTGCTGACATCGGAACTCAAGCACTGGCAAGCTGGGAACAGCTATGCTCTCCACAGCCACCCAAGCACCTATAAGCATGTCAGCAAGGGCCAACAGCATCCTTGAGTGTAGCTCATACAGTTGCAAACAAAGAAGCCTCTGTGTGGAGGAAGAGGCAGAGCACCCTTGAGAAGGTAGCCAAGAACAGGGAGATGTTAATGTGGCAGCAACAGGGCCAGCGGGGGCACGGGAGAGAGGCAGGACCTGTGGCACAGCATGGGTGCTGGAGTTGATGGACTGTGAAACAAGAGGAGCAGCTGGGCAGCCTTCGTCCTGGTCTACTCATGTGTGGTTGCTCTTCATCTGAGTGGCAGGTGGCTGTAGATGACAACAGCGTTGCAGTGGTCGTCACAGGACTGGTGGAGTGGCGGCAGGTCTGAGTTAGAGATAAAAGGCAGAAGCTGCTCAGTGTGACGCTGTTCTTCTCCACTCTTATTAGCTGGATTATTTTCAATGATCCTTGTGTATCTTTAAACAGTGAAATGGGTTAGTTCAGGGAGGGGAGTTTGCAAGTGGTACGCATTTGTGAGGACTAGTATGTGGCAGAGTTTAAAATGTTGTTAATTTATATAATATCAGGAATCAGAAAGTAGAGCTACATCCATTGTAAGGCATCCCTTGACTCCTTCAGGAACCTGGCTTGGTTTTTTGGGGTTATTAAGAGCAAATCAAGTCTCCAAATACCCATACATATTTGTGCTTAACTAGCCTATACTGAGTTACTCACTGAGCACACCGAAGTACGGAGGTACAACACAATCCATTGTGTACATATGCACTACATGGTGTGCTCTATACCTGTATGAACTCATTATATAAACACCTTTGTGCAGGGTGTACACAGCATGTGTGTAACGGAATACCAAACAGTACTGCTAAGCGCAAAGGGCCTTTGGGGTTTACACCTGTTTGTACAGGAATATAAATGTTTCTTTCCCAACTTGCAGTCTATCCACAGATTCCCATTGCAAATTTGTTCATGATTTTATACTCTGACCACAAAGTTGTCGTTCTTTTAGCGTGCTCTTGGAAAAAAGTCAAAATGATATTGTGGAAAAGAATCTAGACATGGAAAATAACTTAGACATCAAAACTGTTCCAACTCTCCCACTGAGCCACCTCTTTCCTACTTATTCATGTAACCTTTCTCCTACTTACAGCAGTTTTAAAAGAAAACAAAAATGTTACATTAGGAAGTTATGTACCCTATAGTTGTGGATAAGAATTTCTTTTACTTTTGGATGTCTGGTCAAAAAATAGCTCCATTAAGGAAGGTGTCTGCTGAAGCAAATATCATAAAACTTACTATACATTCTCAAAGTAGTGTGTGTTAAGATTATTAGGTGATTATGACCATGGTGAGATGAGCTTTTAAGAGAAATATTTGAGGGCTGCCTCACAG
The DNA here is from genome assembly GCA_033628505.1 of Tringa tobata. Lineage (NCBI taxonomy): Eukaryota > Metazoa > Chordata > Aves > Charadriiformes > Scolopacidae > Tringa > Tringa tobata. The sequence goes on from JAHREE010000067.1 coordinate 8,354,718, forward strand.
AGGACCTATTATATGCCTGCGTTACCACACCAGCATTCCTGATCAGACCTTTTAGAGCAGCAGAGGACACCAGTCTTGGGGAAGAAGCAGTTGCTTTGTATCAATGAGTACAATACCATGTAGCTCTTATGTTACGCATTACAGTGCAAGAAATATTCTATGTTTTATCGAGATGTGAATTTGTTCAATAGTAAATTAATGTACCTAGCAATCATTGATCCTGTGACACCGGTTTCCACTAGGTTTCTGTACCTTGGGATGAAATGATGAATGAATTCTCATACAAAGCCTGGCTGTGCTCTCTATGTCTGTGTCTTGCTCTGAATTTACTCATCAGGTTGGAGGAAGGGTATCCCTGTGCCTGCAATAGTGCCCCAGACACAGGAGTGCTGATGCCCAGTAGTATTTAATCCACTTTAACACCCGTGCAACTCCCCAGGACCCACAGACAGCAATAGCAGCTCAGGCCAGCAACACAGACATTGTATGTAAAGCTCAGCAATTATGGGCTCTGCTGTCGAATGTTAGTTTCACCTGATTCTCAGTCTTCTGGGACATGAAAGAGTGAAGATACGTATGGCAGAGCTAAATACAGGTACGTTCCTCTTCCTAATGCCAGCCTCCCTCTCCTGTCCTTTTCCTCCAGTTCTCCACCCAGCCTAGCCTAAATTCAAGATAAGTGTATGGTATTTTCCTTAAATTATTATTGTGCTAGTCCATCCCAGGAACACTGTGTATTTTCTATTGAGTAGAAATGGGTCTGTTTGCTATCTCTGCAAAGATGCTGTGGTTTGATTTGTTGTTTTTTTTTTTTGCTCTCTGAGCCTGGTGTGATATAAGAAATTAAGTCCAGATGAGCCACACTTGGGTTAGAGCAAGCCCATATGTATAGGGAATTTTTCCCATATGTATAGGGAAGTTTTCCCATATGTCTGGGCTCCTCTGGGTGAGGACTCCAGTCATGTACATAACCCTGGTGAACGTTGTCAAAGAAATAATCCTGTAATACCTACCAAACCCCTCACAAAGTGAAAGCACTGGGGCTTTGAACTTGCTTGGCATCTCTTGTCGCACAATCTTGTTTGGAACAGAACGCAGCCGCATTTAAGGGAGCCCAGTCTCTTGCTTGGAACAACACCTTGGTAATGTATAGGTCTGGGTCCTCTGAAAGCTGGTGGGAGAGAAAGGAAAATCCAAATGGCATAACGAATGAGAACTTTGAAACGAAATGAAATTAAGAGAAATGTGAAGATGAGCAATTTTGTTGACAATTTTAATGCTGCTGGGAAGTCATCCTCTTGTATTACAGCACAGAGCTATACATTATAAATACCAGAAAATACTACTTGGCAGAACACACAGTTCTGTTTGTTCATGGATTATTTTTTTTACGCATTATCCTTGGAGATACTGTATCAAATTAAAAGGCTCAGGAGTTGATCCTTTGCCTACTTAACTTTGGTGTAATTCCTTTTTCTAATGTATCCCAGTTTTGCCATGGTGCATGGGAGATGAAATCAGGCCTTCTTGGTATGAAATGCAGATTAGTTTGTGGGGTAAATATTTGTCCTTTACTTATAAATTTCTACCAGCGTAGGGTTTCTCATTATAGTGAAATTGCAACCCAGTGGTCCTCTGACAATTCCTATTGATATTCTGATGCATTTCATTTCCTCTGTTGATGCCCATTCCTTTTTGTATTCACTACCCTAATGGTGTTGCTTTTCAAATCATATATGTTGCTGCTGCATTTAGAGGCCCTGGAGTCTACATGGATCAAAATTCCATTGTGTGAGGTGTTATACATAATAAGTTACAGTCCTGGTCCCGAGGGGTTTCTAGTTCAAGTTGACAAGGCAGACAAAGCAGGGAGAAAGACACTGGGCAGTGCTTTCCAGGGTCTGTTGTTCACAATTACCTAGGAGGCTAAAGCTCATTGAAAGGCAACAAACTTGGGACTTCCACTTTTTACAGTCAGAATTCATTGTATGTGTATTCTACCCAATTCACATCAAATGTCAGAGTATCAGCTGTCACAGACCCAAGCCATACAACCCACAGAATACTCTGAAGGATTTTAAAACTACTTTAAATGTTTCCATAGTAGACAGTGTGCCTATTTAATTGCCACATTGTCACCTGAGTATTTTGTTAATCCTCTGACATCTCATTTAGCACAATCACAGTTTGAAATACTTGAATCATAAAAGCATTTTCTGTACCATATTTTTTCCACCACAAATATGTTTCTTTGGGGCTGTTGCATTTCTCACTTATTTCTACTTCAGCAAACAGTTGTATCGGTTTTTAAAGTTCCTTTAACACTCTGTGTTATCAAGGATACATTTTAGCTTGCTTCTCTGAGGTTTTCCTGTACACATTTTAAAATGAGAGAGTAGCACCTTTCTCTAAGAGTTTTGGCATGGATGGAAATGTGCATTGTTCTTAGACCTTCCATTTTGCAGGGAGTCTCTTTAACTGGAATTTCTTTAACTGAACTCATGGAGTGCAGATGCAAATCTGACTACTTAAAGAAGACTGTGATCTGAAATAACTCTATGTGGGTCCTTTAACTTACAAAAGATGATATGGCTGATTTATACTGAAAACATGAAAAGTCAGCTTGATGATCATGTGCCATACTGGTAGGCACTTTTAAAAGTTGTGTTTCTTCAAGGAATTTCCCTTCTTTAGATTAGACATTAGGAAGAAGTTCTTCACAATGAGGGTGGTAAGACACAGGAACAGGTTGCCAGAGAGGTGGTGGAGGCCCCATCCCTGAGGACATTCAAGGTCAGGCTTGATGAGGCTCTGAGCAACGTGATCTAGTTAAAGGTGTCCCTGCTTACTGCAGGAAGGTTGGAGTTGATGGCCTTTAATGGTCCCTTCAAACCCAATGCATTCTGTGATTCTATAAAACTTTCATCCATTTCAAAGACCCAACGCTAGTAATTGCTTAGCTTTGCCTGTTGAACCGTTGTACTTATCCCTTGATGCTTGTAATGCAAATGTCACTCTGACCAAACTGGAAGAATTTGTCTTCTGATTTAAAGTCTGTTTTAAAATGTCTGGTAAAAAACAAAAAAAAACCCAACTTGAACTATTTTCCTTTCATCCATAGTCATATTTAAAATAACCAGACATTTTGTTTTTCTTTAATTAAGTCTCTCTGTACTGCACAACAAAGTATTTCACTGATGCCACAAATTCGAATTAAGGTTCTGAGGAAACTACTCATACAAGGAATTATCTTTTCCTTCCTCTGTTGAACAAGAAAAGCTGGATTTCAGAGAGTCACAGAAGGATTTTCTGTGGTGCATTCCCCTTTTCTGGAAGGTTTCATCACACAGCTGACTGATCAGAGGTTAAATGTGCACCAGCTCACCTCCTTAAGGGCTGGTCATTGGCCAGGTTGTGAGCACGCTTTAAGCAGCTACACTAGACGAGTGAACAATGTAAAGATGCTGGCAATACATTATTCAAAATAAAACCTACATATCTTAGACAGTTTTCTTAGTGGAATAGATACTTAGTACACCCTTCAGGTGTGGCAGGAAGTCATAGAATCATAGAATCACAGACAGGTTTGGGTTGGAAGGGACCTTTAAAGGTCATCTACTCCAACCTCCTTGCAATGGGCAGGGACATCCTCAACTAGATGAGGTTGCTCAAAGACCTGAACAACCTGACCTTGAGTGTGTCCAGGAATGGGGCATCTACCACCTCTCTGGCCAACCTGTTCCACTGTTTCACTACCTTCATTGTAAAAAATGTTTTCCTTATATCTAGTCTAAATCTTCCCTCTTCTAATTTAAAAGCATTACCCCATGTCCCATTGCAACAGGCACTACTCAAAAGTCTGTCCTCATCTTTCCTGTAAGCCCCCATTAAGGACTGAAAGACTGCAATAAGACATCCTCAAAGCATTCTCTTCTCCAGGCTAAACAACCCCAACTGTCTTAGCCTGTCCACATAGTAAAGTCAATAGTTTGTACAATAAAATTTGACTTTGTAGAAGTCAGTGCTGCAAAACTTCACTTTGGAAACAGGCCTCCAACTGTAAGCAGCAATAAATCCATAAAATACAATCCCTGCTTGTACTTGCAGGGCTCACAATTATACTACATATACATTACATTGCCTTTAAATATAATAAAATGTAACTGAAAATACATGAAAACATATTAAAAATATAGGGTTTTCATACCTTTCATAGCTTTAAAGGTAAGTGCCATTAAATGTAAACTAATATTAAACAAATAGATAAGCAATACAGTTAGGCAGGCTTTTGAATGGCTTCCTGCCACTGCTTTGCCCCTCAGCTAGAAAGACTGCTCATTAAAAGACAACACAAGCAGCCCAGGGACAGACCTACAGGCACATATCTCATTTCTCATGCTGAACATCCAGGAAAGTACTTGGTGCTATCAGTAACATGGAATTACTAATTTGTGATTTATCTTCTGTGAAATGACTGTACAAATAAAAAAAGCATGTTAAAGAGGCCAAGTGGCAGTAATGGGAGATTTTAACTACCAGCAATCAACTGGTACATTAGGAGGAGGAAATAAACTGGAGGCTGGTGATGTCTGGTTTTTGACTTAATACAGAATATGCATTAAGTGTAAAAGGCTGGAATAAAGCCCACACTGCAGACAAGGGAGAATGAGGCTTAGAAACAGTCAGGTGGTTGGAAAGATGAGGAAGACATTTTTCCACATCTAATTTCTTTGACTCTGCTAACAAACACAAATGGACAGCACAGTTACCTAATAGAAAAAGAATTAAAAAATCCACACAAATGAAACAATTTTACCCCATCCACAGCCAGAAAAGGGTCATCACTGCTGTTTGTTAAAAGAATGAACTCCTTCTTCCTTCCCTGTGAATGCAATGTGTCTGCTGGATTGTCCTTTTAGACAATCGGTGTCTCTCTCTCTCTCATGCAAATTTTACTGATCCAGGTTTCAACATTACATGTTATGGAGCAAGAAGACATAGTATGGAAATGCCCCACTGGAGGATTTCCTACAGAAGTGCTGCATTGTACTGCCATAATAAATAGAGTGGGATGGGATCATGTCAGACATATATTAACTAGAGCATGGCTACCTAAATGAGAATAAATGTAGAGAGGGTTGTCTTGTATATGGAGATGGAAACCAATTCTTTAGGAACCCTGGACTGTATATATAGTTTGCCTCAGTCCAACTTCATAACTCTAAAATTATATATTAGATGTATCCCCGTTTACTTTTTCAGACAGAGTGACTGTAACTGCTTTGTAAATTGTTTCACATTATTCAAATAGTTTTACTATTATTTGAGCTGATGGGTAAAAAGCTAATGCTTGATGAAAACTGGCTGTATGATAAATCACTGCCAGCACACAGACATATACTACTTCTCACAAGAAAAATGAATGACAAAACAAACACTTACACGCTCAAAAGCCCAAACAACACTAAAACTCAGAAGGCTCATGCAGGACTTGGTGAGCCAAGAAGACTCTTTCAATCCTAATTTTTCTGCCCAATATTTCCTGTATTTTCTTTAAGCAGTTGAAGGAAGGGGGCTCCCTGGAAATGCAGCCCACTATATACAATGATGACAATTTCAACCCCAGTAGTATTATTCATAATAAACAACACAGAAACATACAATCACAGAATGGTTTAGGTTGGAGGGGGCCTTAAAGATCATCTAGTTCCAATCATCCTGCCATGGTCAGGGGCACCTTCCACTAGACCAGGTTACTTAAAGCCTCATCCAGCCTGGCCTTGAACACTTCTAGGGAGGGGGCATCCACAACTTCTCTAGGCATCCTGTCTCACCACTCTCATCAAAAAAACAATTCTTCCTTTTGTCCAATCTAAACCCACGCTATTTCAGTTTAAAGGGCCACTGCCCTGCGTCCTAAAAGTAAAACATCTTTCCTTTGTAAAACATCTTTCTCCATCTTTCCCACAAGCCCCCTTTATTAAAAGGCTGCAATATGGTCTCCCTGGAGCCTTCTTTTCTCCAGGCTCAAAAACCCCAACTCTCTCAGCCTGTCTTCATAGGAAAGAAGTTCCAGTCCTCTAAATATATTTGTGGCCCTCCTCTGGTGCCTCTCCAACAGGTCCATGCCTTTGCTGTGCTGAGAACTCCAGATCTGGATGCAGTACTCCAGCTGACGTCTCACCAGCATGGAGTGGAGAATCAAGTCTTCCCAACCTACCGACCACGCTTCTTTTGATGCAGCCCAGGATACGGTTGGCTTTCTGGGCTGCAAGCACACATTTCTGGCTCATGTCCAGTTTTTGTCCACCAGTATCCCCAAGTCCTTCTCTGCAGGGCTACTTTCAACCCCTTCATCCCCAAAGCTGTATTGATTCGAGGGCTTGCCCTGACTTACCAAGAACCTTGCATCTTAGCTTGTTGAACTTCATGAGGTTCATATTGGCCCACTCCTCAAGCCTGTCAAGGTTCCCTCTGGATGGCATGCCTCCCTATTGTGAACCAAGTGTACCACTTAGCTTGGTGTCATGCACAAACTTGCTGAGCATGCACTTGATTCCACTAAGTCATTGATGAAGATATTAAATGGTGTTGGTTTCAGTACAGACCCTTGAGGGACAACACTAGTTCCCCAGTTGAGAGGAACATGTCTTTCATGTGCTGAACTGCAGAACATGTGGGTAGTCTGTCCTGCAAGTGAGTATGTCTTACTGTACTTATATTTGCCACCTCCAGATAGTCTGTGATTTGGCTCAAGACCCAGTTTGCTGGTCCCAGCTGAGCAATTTATAAACTGAAGATAAAGCAAATCACTAGCTCTATTCATCCATTCATTTGCCTGACTGTTCTTTGCACTAGTGCCTGAATTTCCCAGCTATGACTTGAACCAAAGCATCTTTGGCAGCCTCTTTGAGTCTTGAAGTCTCCCACTGTTCTTTGCACTTCACCTCTGTTGTTCCTGTCTAGCCAGAGGTTTTCCATTGTGTTCTGTGTTGTTGGTGATTCTTTTCAATAAGTGCTTAAAAAACACCCAAACCTGCAACTACTTGATTTTACTATTAATAAACAATCTTGCGTTTGTCTTCACAAGTATTACCCTTTCTGGCTAATTCACTCTACTTTTGTAACAAAGAAACAGAATTCATTTTCTTACCCTGGTTACATTTGCACTCACACTGTTAGCAGATATTAAACATCAATGTTAATCACTTTAAGTTTAATCTACAAACTCAGTGTGGCCCCTGTGGGTGACATCTTGTACAGGGCTCTATTTTATGGCTTCTCCCCAGAGAGCTCTCAGGTTAGGCCAAAAAAATGCTGTTTCTTGATGTTTAATAGCTTGGACATTATTGTGGAGCCTGTAAAACCTCACCCCTGCTGTTATGTGGGTTCTTCAGCAACTGTACAATCAGCACATTATAGCTGCAAAACGTTTTTCTCAGTCAAGGGAGCTGTAATCTTACTAAATATTTAAAAGACATATTATGAAGGACTTTTGTCTACAGATGTTCACTTGTGTCATTGCAGCAGTAAAATTGCTTTCACCAGTGGTTTTTTGCCTGGCTACCTATAGCAATACATATGACAAAGCAAAAACACTGGCTTTTGATAGATGTATTCACTTTAATCATCTGAAATCATCATTCTTCTATAGCTCAGAGCTGTAGCATGGTAGCCAAAGAGAGGCATTTCAGTATTAACTTGTGATGCTACTGTTAATTACTGTGCCTGGAGTCCTGCTGACCCTTTTGCAATTAGTGATTAGTATGACTTTGACCATAGATTATGTCCATGAATTTATAAGGACATTATGAATCATTAATTTTTGCCTCAGTTCATGCCCCTTTCCGCTCTGAATTGAAAACAGAAATAACTGCAAAAATGCACCAGTTTTAGTTTTAGTCATGACTTTAGTCATGCGTAGAGGACAATAGGTTTGGGCCTGGCAAACTTCCTCTCTGGAGAGATACAGATTATGTTTTTTCATCACAACTGCATGATTTACATATTAATGACAGATTTGTAAACTAGGAGAAAACTCTCCTAGTTGCACTGATGCAATCTACCAGCAAATTAGGGAGAACTGTAAAGGAGCAAAATCTAACTGACATAGTACCTATCGACTTGATGCAAAACCAACAATAAATCTGTCTTATCCCCAACAAAATGTGGTTGCCAAAGCAATAGAAAGTAGTTAAGTTAGGGGGCCGTGAAAAACAAACCAATGTTTTTGTATAGTATTTCCCTGTCTGTGTAAGATTATGTGCATATTCCATGTGTATATAGTTTTTGCACAATGTGGGGCAGGGAGAAAAGTCATGTATGAATATAAAACTCATATGTACAAACATACATACATGTATACATGTTGTCCCTATATATACGTGCATATATATATATACACACAGATATGCCAACATCCCTCAAATTTTCATGAGAATGCATAGTGCTGCAACATGCCCAGCAGAACACAGCAGAAGATAGGGTAAGGGCTGTGGAGAACTACTGCCTCAAAGAAGATGAAGTGCTGTCCCCTGACACAGAGGCAGGCTCAGAGTCCTGCATGCAGTTGCAGGGGTGTTCATCCACGCTCAGGGCAGACTCGTAGTTGATGGCTGAAACCGCTGAAGTGGAACTGGCAAATGGAAAGAAACAGATGAAAGAAGAGATGTGTCTGAGCTCCTTGAAATGTGTTGCAAATCATGAGTGTTCTGTGTTAGAAACTGCTAACCCATGCAGATATTTCTTCTAAATAGACTTCACATGGTAATCAATGTCTTGATGTCTGTCACAGTCTCCAGAGAGACTGAAAACCTCAAAAAGGGATAAATTGCCCAATTCCTCACTCGGGAAGGTACAGGGTTGGAGGATTTCAGATGCAATCAAAATCATGGGAAACAACGTGGAGCAGCTATCCAGCAGGACTGGGTTAGCAGACAAAAAAATTCAGTGGTACATTTAACTGTAATTTCTTCTTATTACTTTTTTCTGACAGTTTCCACTGAAAAAATAAAAATATAGTAAAATTGCCATATAGGTAGATCTTCATGTGTCCTTGATCAGAGTATAGTAGCAGCATGACAGAGAAAATGAAGATTAAGAGTGAACTCTTGGTCCAAATAAAGTCAGTGGGAGCTTTGCCATGGCCTTTAGAGGACCAGCTTGTTACCACAGGTATTCAGCCTGGGTCAGTATAACCCACTCTTACTTATTTGTGAGCACATTTTTTTCTTTAGTGGTTAGAGTGTGTTGAAAATACTGACCTTCTGAGCTAAAGAAAAGTGAAAGAAGGGGAAAAAAAAAAGAGGTAAAGTGATTTGTGTGCATGATAAAAGTGTTTTTCTGCAATAACACAGCATGAGGTCAAGCATTACACAGGTTGCATTTGCCATTTTATATCTCCTGCCAGACGAATACAATTCAGAGCCTGTTACCCCTGCTTGCAGTACTGTTTCATAGTTATGAAGTCATGACAGCTGTGACTGCCAGTGTGGAGAATAAAGTCTGTGGAAAAAGTTTGGATAGCTTCCCACTGCATGCTGGCCAAAAATAAGTTAGCTGGAATTAAAACAGAAGAGGAAAAATCTTGCAGGGGGAGCAGAGCGAGGGAACCTACCAATGTTTTAGATTGAGACGCAGTCCGAGGCACAGCAACTCTGGGACAGATCCTGGCTCCACTCCCATCTCTGCGGGATCCTGGAACTGATGAAAAGTCCGAGGTGTAACCAAGAACCCATTCTGGCCAAGTGCATCCTACCTCATGGAAATTGGTACTTCCCATTTCCTGCCGCCCTGGAGATTCACAAGTCATTTGAATTAATTTCACTCCCACCTTAACAATAACTCCACAAACACAGCACCTCGGTCCTTGCACCTGAGGAAACAGTTTACATGATCTATAAATTCACAATGTCCCACTTGAACCTGGGGAGCAGGTGCTAATCAATAATGTGTTGCCAACATTTAAACAAGAGATCTCCACAGACACAATCTCCCTTGGCTGTGACAAATGCCGCTGCTCCATCCCCTGGTGGGTTCAGCATTATACGCGTTTGTAAAGCAGGATTTGACTTCTCTCCTCATCTACCATCTGTGGAAAAATCTTTTCTCATGTTATCCAAGCAAAGCAACAATGCTTTGCAAATTGACGTTAATGGAAAATGTTTCTGTTTTGTTTGTGAAAAATAATGCGAGGATATTGAGAACAGTGTAACACTTAGTATGTATGGTTTGGTTCTGCGTGTTGGTGTGTAAGTACCAGAGAGAAGATCGCCAAGATTTTTCTTTTGCATCTAGTAACTGACTCTTGCTACAGTAAGAGATTTATCATGATAGTGAGACGTGTGGTCTTCAGAATACCTTGGAGGAATCTCTCAGAGAGGTCACTTGTGCTAGGTATTGAAATGAAATGTCTAGAGTGGGTGACATATTGGATACAGAGTAATGGAAGCTGATTGCAGACCTTTCACAGGCCATGAGGAACCACTCTGGTATCTCTGTATCTCTGACTGGTGGACATTATAATTTGAATTCTAGCGGATTATCTTGAACAAGATTGCATTGAACAGGATCTTCCCACTCACCCCAGGAAGCAGCAGAAGCGGTAACACAAGATACATGTCAAAAACTCCTGACAAAAAGGATCAGACAAAAAAGGACTAAAAGACTACTGAAAAGGAGACCAGCTATTACTTTTTCAGTTCAACCAAGATGCCCATGACCATATTGCAAAGGAGGGGTATACTTCTTCTGCCTGACGTGGGGAGAAGAGCTTTGGTTTATTCTTATATTCACAGGGGCGTAAAAAAAGTTATGCTGATGTCCTATTTTACTTGAGTGTCTCAGAAACTGCCCCTTGCTTCAAAACCTTGTTACATGGTGATAAAGTTCACCAGCACATACCAGTGACAACAGCAGCAATGATTTTTTCTTTTTGTTGCTCCAGCTCATGTGGGAAGAACTCATCTTTGCCTTATTTAGAAATAAACTTTTATATTATGAAACCATCCACTATGTTAACACAGAGGCAGACTCGGGCTGTTTGACTTTTCTAATCTTTATTTGTTTATGATTTTAAAATATTTAAAGCCAGAAAAAAATAAGATTAGAAAATTAAACATGGTGAAAGCCATATTCAAGGGGAAGATTAGATAATGAAACATGTCTCTTATGTTTGTCCGCCCTCAGCAATTGCATCACCATGTAGTACCTCCTTCTTGCAATTGTGTCAGCCCTTGGGAAAGAGCTAGCCTGCCAGCAAAAGACAAGTAAAGAAGGAGATTAACGGGGAATTTTGAATACCTGTGAAAACCTCCTTCTTCAATGCCAGGGACTCATACAGGGTTAAAAGACAGGTATGAAAACACGAACTGTTGCTTGCATTTTGAAATTGACTCTAGACAACAGGACAAATGAAAGTCACTAACAAGGCTTGAGAAGTATCACCAAGGGCAAAGTTTGACCCGCTCTGTAGCTGTAACTACAGTACAGCCATAGACCAGTAGATACTCATGAGACAGAGCCAAACTGCCGTGACAGATATTTCAACTCCCACATCCGCCATCTAAACAAGGCATTAAATACACATACACATACCTTTTTTCCCTGATGCTTTCCTTCACCATTTTTTTTTCTTTGCATTTTGTTTAGTCTTAGTTTGCACTTTTGGCAGACAAATGGAGTCCCTGAAGATGAAACACCTTCACATCTCATCTAGAGGACAGAACCAAGGCTGCATTTGATCAGTGCACCACATCTAAGTCAGCAGCCTCAAAGCCAGACTGAGATTATTTCAGCTCTGGATAAAGTCCCCAGCCACCAGAGGTGATCACTGTTCCCAGGCCAGTCCCTGCTATCAATGCCATAGCACAGAAGGAGGGCAAAGAAAATTGCGAACTGAAGCACTGGATTTTAGGATGACCAAGTATGCAGGTTGCCTTTTATAAAATGAGCACCAGCACACTTGCAAACAATTGGATAGAGAAAGGAGGGAAAGTCACGTACAAAGAGTATTCAGATGGCTGAAGTAAAAGTACATTGCCCTGGCATTGCAGCTACAAGCTGACCTGTTTTATGTATTAGTAATTATGCTGATTCTCAGTCTGCTGGATCAGACTGAGAGAAAAACTGGATCACCTGCTCTGCAGACTCTTCCTGTTAATCACAGAGATTTGTCCTTGGTGTATTTTTTTCATTTAAAAAAGTGTCCGTAGTCTGAATACCTTTGATTTATGTGAGACTACTGCTTCTCTGAGTCCTTAGCATTGCAGCTGAAGGAAGTTGGGTTGAAGAGACAAAGCTATTTTTCCTTGAGGCAGATTGTCAAGCCCACAGGGCAGTACTTTGTTTTTTCCTGTCTTGAAGGTTTTGTTCTGTCTCATGCTGCTCCTCTGCTTCTGGGACTGGCATTTTCAGAGGCAATTTCCGTACACAGACACATGCCAGCACTGTAGAAAGAGGTGGACGTGATCACTTGCTGCATGTGAAACGGTCCAGTTGTATTTCCTTAAATTAGAAATCATAGGCATGCTTCCCCTCCCTTCCTGTTTTTCTATTGATCTTGCTTTTGTGCGTTGTATTTGCTGTGCACTGCACAGCTGCCTGAACTTGAGGCTAGTATCTACCCTGCAGCTGATCAGCATGTCCTTCCTTGGTCCTGGCTAGGATTTGGTTGAACTGGTTAATGCAGCTGAAGTTAACAGATGGATCAAAAAAGTAATATAAACCTGGTATCTTTTCCTTACATGCTGGTCTGACCCTATTCACAAAAGCATTAGATCTCCATGTCTGCTGTCATGCATTATGTTCTGTGGGACTAGAGTCTGTGGTAAATGTGAATGACTGTACACAAAGGAATGACCCAAAGAAGCATTGGGCAAGAGAGGGCCTGGCCTTTTCTCATAAACACAAGTTCTCAAATTCTCATGCTTTCATCCCTCATGTAATCCATAATTCATTGAAATAATAATCCAGGGAAAGCCAATTGAATCAAAAGCAAAAATGTTTTTGTTTTTCTTTTTTTTTTTTTTTTCTGGGTGGAGGAGAGATGAAATGAACAAAACAATTTTTATTTTCCTTATCCACCAAAAGGAACCTCCAAATCAACTGGATTTCTATTTTGAGCAAGAAATATCCACACTTACTTATTAATTGTTTGCAATGTTTCTGGAAAGGTTGGGCAAATTCTTTCAGCTTTTATTGCCCAACCCCATGAGGGATGAGAGGAGCACAGAAAAGTGCGCACAAGTTGTTGTGATTGGCAGCTTGTATGTCATTATAAAGGCACCAAAGAAATGCAGAAGCACTGAAAAATGGTACAATGGCGACAAACAGAGCCGGACCCCAGTTTCCTGTGTTTCAATACAGGCTATAGGTTTTACCTATATTTGCCTATGAGAACAGGGGAGGTCAGAGCTCTGTCGTTACCAGAGCTCTGCCCATGTGACTCTCATCTCAAGAGTTTTGACATAAACCCCCTTTAAAGATCACACTCCTTCTGCGCAAAACACCAGTGCACTGAAGGAAGACTGCATTTTTTTTTCCTTTAAAACTGCTAGACAAGAAAAAAGTTCCCCGCAGTGTGCTGCGAGTTGTATACTATACTCATTAGTGACTTCGTCCTGTGAGTTGCCTTCTCTGGCCCCCATCCAGGAAAGCACAAAGTATACATTTAATTTTCAGCATGTGTGTAGAGTCATTAACTGCAAGCACATGCTTATATGCTTTCCTCATTGCTGCTTTTGGTTCTGCTATTTAATATAAAAGCCAGCAGTGGTTTTTAGGCGTTGAGAATGTTTTCAAGGGGACCTGAATATAAGTGCTGAAAACTTCCCACTGTCTGTAAGAATAGCAAGACAATAAGATTTTTCTGATTGACATGATATCCCTACCTGAATACTGTACTTTGAATGAGCTTTGTCAGGCAAACTTCTGTTTGCATGCATATTGATTCATGCTACTAAACTGGGGAGAAGGGAAAAACTACTGATGTATTTTCAGCAAATGATGCATACTGTTCTCACTTCAGCCAGACTATGTAGCTATCCTGCAGCTGTAAAGAGATTATTTTTCCTTAAAGTTATAGGGATGTTATAGTAATATAGTCTAGTTCAGCTTTCACCCTGACATGCACATGGCTGCCTCCAGGCATGCATCTGCCTCATCCCCATTTGGTAGGGATCTGTCAGGAAGGAAAGGCCTTCCTGAAGCTGAATTGCTTATTTTGAGAGTTTCCTCTGCAACAGTCCCAGCGAGGAGCTCTGCAGACATTATTGTGCCCATGTCTCTGCCTGCAAGTTACCTTATGGCAAGTCATGTGAGGAGCCATGCAAAGTGAACTCGTGACTTCAGTGAAGTGGCAAAGCACATGCTGAATTAAACTTTATGTCATTTTCACCCTTTCTTTGATGTCATTAAGAAATGACAAGTTTCTTATTTGTATGCCTCCTTCTCAAGCCAATACAAACACATTATCATGCCTGCTTCTTCTGTGAAAGAACCAACAGAGACAGTTTAGCACCAAGGCTGTGCACCGATGTGGTGGCAGAGGCAAAATTTAAAATTAAGCAGGAATGGAATGGTGGACTTCTGACCAAGCCATTAGATGGTGGTGTTGTGTCTTAAGGGATCTAACAGGCAGTCAGTAAAGCCCTCACACAGGCTCATCTATGCTTACAGGAGCTGCCTCTTTTCTCTCTTGTGAGCATTTGGTGGGCACCATAGGTGAAGGCTGCCCAAATCCCAGCAGCTTTTGTTCTCGGGAGCTGTTATGTAGTGACTTCTGAACATGGGAAACGTTTTAGCACCTGGGGAGGTGCACAGGGGGACTGACCTGTCTGGAAAGCCTGCTCTGTGCTACCATACTCACTGTCAGTCTTGTCCGACTGTTGCAAAGCAAGGTAAGTGTAAATTAAATCATGTTTTCTTTCCCAAAAAGTAAATCTAGATTTGCCCTGGGAATTTGGAGAAAATGTCAATGTAGGGTTCAACTTATCAAAATTTCATTTGTCCACTACATAAAGTGTCCCAATATTGCAGAAAAAAAGATATACGAGCATAAAGAGATAGGTGACCTGCTGGAATGAGTTCAGAGGAGGGACACAAAGATGATCAGAGGGCTGGAGCACCTATGCCAAGAGGACAGGCTGAGAGAGAGTTGGGGTTGTTCAGCCTGGAGAAGAGAAGTCTCTAGGGACACCTTACAGCAGCCTTCCAGTACCTGAAGGGGGGCTACAGGAGAGATGGGGAGGGACTCCTAATTGGGGAGTGGAGCGATAGGACAAGGGGTAATGGTTTTAAACTGAAAAAGGGGAGATTTAGATTAGATATTAGGAAGAAATTCTTTACTGTGAGGGTGGTGAGACAGTAGAATAGGTAGCTCAGGGAAGTTGTGGATGGCCCATCCCTGGAAGTATTCAAGGCTGGATGGGGCTTTGAGGAACGTGGTGTAGTTGTTGGTGTCCCTGCCCATGGCAGGAGGGTTGGAAGTAGATGATCTTTAAGGTCCATTCCAAGCCAAACCATTCTATGATTCTATGATTATGTTCAAGCTCAGAGATTGAAGTTCCACATGCAATTAAAACTTTTTTTTTTAACCAACATAATTTGTCTCATATAGGGCATGTATACACTTCAAAGCAATCTCATTTGTACTCTTCTGTAATAAGAAACCATTGTACACTATTGGAAAAAAAAATGGTGATAACACTCTATGTGCCTGGTACCTTTTGAAAGTTCTCTGGAGAAAAACATAGTCATAGGCACTGAGATTTATTAAAATGTAAGCCCTTCTTGAAGAGGCCAACTTTACTAATGAATGGACTGAAAACCAGAGACTGTCCCTTCTGGCATATGTGTATCACATGAAAGCCAGTAATTTTTTATTATCTTAGTATTCCCAGAAATGATATTAAGCTGAAACACAGCTCCAGTTAACATAAGCATCAAGTATATACTGGGACCTCTTAATGCTAGAACAATAAGCCAGCTTTATTACAGTGATTATTGATAATATGGGGGTTGTGCTGGTATTTAGTCATAACTACATAAAATTATTGTTTTTCTGCTGCAATCATTGGCTATGCAGTTACAAGGGACCAATAATAAGTTTGTAAGTAATTAGTGACAAAGATTTCTTTTGTTGTATAAATGGAGTAAAAGCCTCAGGCTAATTTTACCAGCATGTTCATATGATATCACTTCCTGAAAATACATGAAAGTTTTAAAAAAAGGTATATATACAAAGCAGAGGCTGTCCAAGTCATACAGAAAGGAATGACCTCAAGAAATACGCTGGGTTTCTACCTCAGAAACCTGAGTAAAAATTAATATCATTGCAAGAATTCAAGCAAAATTGCAGTTTCTGTCTTGATGCAAGGCTAGAGAGTATTTCTTTCACAGTGAGTAGCCGGCCTAGAAGACTGCAATTCAATGGCAATATTTTTTGTGTCACTCCATTGACTTGGTGAGACTTCTTTTCCCATTTTTCCACACTGTCACTTTACACAGATTGGAGCCAACTGTGGTCAACCCCTGCTCTAAATTACCAGTCAGCAAATCTGAATCAATCCGGCTGATTTTATAGGCTCTTCTACTGAGTTTACAGGCTTCACTCTGAATTTACCCCAGCACAGCCAGATGCAGTCTTTGGCCAGTTTTCTGTTTGTAAGAAAATGTAATTAAACATGACAGACATGTTTATCTTAGAAAATATTACTGTACTGTAAGAAAGATAGCAAAGATAGTTATACCACTCCTTAAAATCCACAAAGCCTTTTTACCATGTCCTAAAATCTGTTCTGACTTTTTTCCGGCCTGTCCAGATACACCACAAATTTTCTAAAGGATTTCTGAATTTCATATGTTTAGACTTGTGATTGAACTGAAAAGCTTTTTTTTTTTAATATTTTTTTCTGGTAAAAGTCTCTCATGTGTCTAGTCTTTAGCCAACAAGCTTATACTTTCATTCGGATACTGGATGAAAATGCCACTAAATTGCTCTATGCATGGGAAACTGATTTTATTCTTGCATCTTTGTGTGGAATAGTGTCAAATTTCCTGTTTGCCCTTGATAGGACTAAGTGAGATATTCAGAAGACTGAACCTGAAGTGCTCTGAAGAAGGCTAAGAAGTGTAACAAAATTCAGGAGAGATTTCCCTTTAATTCCCATATAAGCATATGAACTTTTAATGAATACTGCTGGCTAAAATAAATCAGAGCAAAGGTGTGAAAACTCCCACCTGTTAAGTGTGACTCATCATTAGATATGAGACTCTGTTTTCCTCACGTGGGTCATAAAAGTATGATTTTGAAATCTTTACAAATAATACAAAATGCCTGAACGCTCTGTGTTGCATCACCAAGAGTAATGAGGTGAAATGTCACTGTGTCATTTTTGGGTCACTTGGCCATTCTTCGGAGGCCATTTTTGTGACACTTCTGATGGAGGTCAGAATGATCTTGATGTTTACTCTAAGGAGGTCTTGTTACATTAATCTTTATTTGACTTTGAATTGAAATACTACACAGATAATATTACCTTTCCCAGCACACAGTACAGGTCTGTAGACTACTAGGGATCTATAGACTGATATCAGGAAACTCTTGCTCCAGATATTCAACTTACTTATCCATGTAGCTTTCACTGGGATGCTTTTTGGCAATATACCATGCGTATCTTCAGTTTCTTCTAGATCTCTCAATACAGAGCCATGGAATAACATAACATAGGAAAACCATGCTTCTCGACCTGGGTAGTTTGTTAACCCACATTGTCTGAGATAGACTTCCTGCTTCTGGCCAGAGAAGAAAATATAGTAAAATATTATAAGACAAATACAGACAACCATATAGATAAGAATGTCCTACTCTTATGTGTCACTCTGAGCACTCACTACTGTAATTGCACAGGTCCACAGCAAATGCTGAAAGAGGTTTTATGGAAAGTGACATTAGGAATTCATTACCAGCATGACTGGAAGCATACTAAACCATGCTTAACAAAGAGACAATCACTATGCTTGTAAAGAAGTAGCAAAATGTACTTTGAGTAAAGGAACCATTCTGGCAGAAGCATGAATTTGCTGGCATAAGCGCATCTACTCCGAAGGGCATTGACCAGAGAAGTACTGCCAGTCAGAGCTTACACCCAGACATCACACCTCCCCGTACCCTGACTGACAGGTATTTTGGTACATGTCTATGATGATGAGTATCACAGAAGGAAATTTTTCACACTCACAGATCCTGGTGATTGCTGAGTAGTGCAGAATTTGCAAATGTTGAATGATCACAAAAGCACTACATTCATAACTCTTACCTGCTTTTTTGTTTTGTTTCTTTAAGCCCGTGTAGATCTGAATTTTAAACAGAAATAAATTAAATAGCCATACAATTTAACCACTGCTTTCATGGATGCATTGGAAGGTGTTGTGCAATGCAAAATCAGGTCTCTTGTGGGCTCATAAATAAATAATTACCCTTGCCATTAAGAGTCCTGCACGCTGATAGCCAGGTCATGTAGCACATCCAGCCTTGCTGGTTTGCTCTCACCCACTGGGAAGGTGCTGCAGAAAGAAATGTGAAATAGCATTAGAAGCAAGATGTCACTTGAGATCTTTCAGATAAAGTCCAGTTTGAAAACTTCTGGTGACTTTTATCGAGCAGCAGTTCAGATTTAACAGCAGCAAAGCCTTTACTTCAGCTCCAAAATGTCCTGGAGAGCATTTGGCTGAGTAACAGTTCATGGAGCACAGTGCCTGCCATGCCTAGCGAAGGGCTGGCAAGGGGAGGGTGCCACAGCTGGCACAGCTGGCAGGGCACAGGGCTGGAGTGCCTGCACCAGCCACAAACTGGTGTGTGCAAACACGGTTTTTTGTTAGAATTGCTGCAGCAACACTGGGCTCCAGCATTCCAGTGGAGATTCGGACCTATATTACATTAAGCACACACACACAGAGAAAAAAGAAGTTTAAATAACTTAGAGGGTCAGAGCAAAACCAGCACAAGCCAGCATGTGGGCATTAGGGACAGTACGCCCCATTGTCCACTTGTGCTGCTGGGGAAGAAGCAGCTTTAGCATCAACAGCAGTGAGCTGGGTTAGTGGTGTGGTGCCCGGCCAGCCCGGGGGTTCCAGGGAGCTTGCTTCTCCAGCTCCCCCAGCCCACTGGAGGCTTCTAAAGTTGCCTGTCTGATTTCTTAGGGAGAAACAAGAGTTAAATATTATGAACTATGTTTTAGGAGCTTTCACAAATAAATAGAAAGAGTATTAATTTAAAAGGTTATTTGTACTGTATTAAATAACACAGTGGCTCCTTCAATTTTTTCAACCCTACTAGACAAATATCTTACTGGAGCAACAGGAGTAGAGGCATGTTTAGGGTTTGCCACCAGCTGCTGTTCTATTGAGTTTCTATGCTAAACTTGCTTTGGCTTCCAACTTTCTAAGGTCTATAAAAAAAACCAGCCCATCAAAAAAGCAGGCGTCTGAGTGGGAGGATTTACAGTCAAGACAGATACTTTACTACCAGTTTTGAAAGGCATTAGAGAAGAGATTTCTGCAATATGATTTTTTTTTTAATGTTTTGTCAGTGTGGAGAAAAAAAGAGAAAGAAAATTAAAGTTAACAGGCCCCTCTGGCTGAAATATAGCAGTGGATGTCAGTGTTCACTTAACTAATCTTAAATAACAAACATTATTGATGTTTTATTGTTTCATTTAAGTATACTAAAGAGCAAAAGGCTAGAAAGTGTTGTACCCATGATGAGTAAAAATACCAGATCTGTAGGTTTTTCTTTGGAAAAAAACCTTCCACTCTTTTTCATATGAAGAATAAAATACAAGATACAATAAAATAGCTAGGAAGATGTCATTATGGAAAGAGAAGACTGACTAAAGCTGTGTTAAATCCCACTTTGTCTGCCCAGGTGAATTGGGTTTACAGATGACTTGATGGGAGCATAAAATCAGAGCAACAGCAGGTGGTAACTATAAAACACAATCTCCCTGGGAGGTGATTTATAGGTCGATTGTAGGTAGGTTGTTTTTGGGCTCATCAGAGTGCGTTGGTCCGGAGGACCTCATGGAGGGGAGAAGGCAGTTAGAGGGCTTGATCTGTGATAGCTGAACCTCACAGGGTGCTTCCAGGACTGTGGGCTAGTTGGGTGATGCAGGTGGGGAGTCCGCTGCCTGGATCTTGGTTATCATCCTCCAGCTTTTTGTCAGCCTGCAACTTGAAATTTCTTTCTTTCCCTCTCTGTGTGAGGCAAAGGTCTGGGCAGGCTGCATGGTTCCTTCTGCTACCTTTCTCTAAGGGCAGATCCGTTACCCTGAGCGCTCTCATGTGCTTCCTGAGGAGCTGAGCTATTGCCCCATAACACGCACTGGCTCAGCTTGCTGCTGACGGTGGTTTGAGACAAAACCTGAGTGATAAGAGGGATTTGGGGAACCCGTGCAGGTTGGTGTGTGAAGCGTCTCCTTTGAGCGTTTTCACTAAGGTAAGTCACCAGACCACAGGTCTGAATCTCCTCAAAAAGCTGGGTCTTCTTGAAGTGTGTTTTGCCCTTCATCACCTAATGATGAAGGAAGACAGTGGATAATGCAGGTATGTAAAACGATACACTTGCCTGTGTTGCTAGCAAGTAGGGAGTATAAAAGTATATTTGCATTGGGAAAACCACATGTTACTCCATGTGGAGTAACAGCGCTGAAGGCATGCACAGTGCTCACTCATTTCCAACTTCAGAAGCTATTGACTTTATAAATGAAAGTGAAGCTTGAAAATTTAATCTCATCTGCCCCATCCTGATGCCTGTAGCTTCTGGAAAGACAATTTCCACTGCAAGCCTGTAGGAAAATTGTCTGTATCGACTACATCATCCTTCCCTACCTAGCCCATGAGTAAGCTAAGTCTAAATGAAGGAATAGAACACATTCTTAGGGGAGAAAAAGGTAAAAATCCTTCTTCAGATGAGCTGTTATCACCAATGTTGCTAAAGGGAATGTGTGTTTACTTCTTTGGCATAGCAAAACATGTGTCTTGGTCTTGCCATAATAGTACCTGATGTTAGTGAATCATCTTGTTAAAATAATCATGAAAAAACCCAAAACTTATGCAGGACAAGTGGCCTAACTAGAAATGAGAGAAAACGGTTAAGTGATTGTACTCCAGTATGCATTCAAAATTCTTTTGAGCTCCTGATGGCATTAAAGGACCTATTTATTGCAGCCACAAGTGAATGCCACAGATTCCTAAGGAGAAATGTGGAAACCTTATCAGCTTTTCTCTCTTTAAATCACATTGTGGGGAGTGGGGGAGCAGGAATTATCAAGGGAGCAATGTGAAGGAATAGACTCTGAGCCAGTGTGATATTTTCACCCTTTCACATAACATCTGGGCTCCCCATATCCACTGGTACATGTGAATCACTGCAGATGCAATTGCAGAACATAGCAAGCATATATTTCTTCATCTGGGCAATTTTGGCTAGGGGATCTAGCAGAGCCCAAAGCTGTCATGATTTACTGAAAATTCGTTTTCAGTCACAACTAGTTTCATTTGAAATCAGTAGGATTTTCTTTAAAGTTTATTAGGTTTATCCATTGATCCACAGAAATTTACATTTCTGCAGGTATTTGTGCACTCAGCTTAAATCAATATTTCTTCCTTCCTTTGAGAAAATGTGACCCATTCGTGTCCTTCAAGAAATAGCAAAAAGAGGAACTGTCATCAGTTTGTCCCTGAATAAATGTATTTTCACGGAGACCCTTACCTTCCTGTGACGGTTAACACAATATGAACAATTAATGGTAACAACTAAGGTATTTAAAGAAAAAACATAGTTTTTTTCATGCTACAGGAAAAAAATATATTAAAAGACAAAGGAGTGAATGAATGTCAACAAAAAAAGATAACTTGCTGGATAATTTGAAGCTGGCTTCTGTGAACACCATGTTTATGATACTTCCTACTTGTTGAGAGGCAGATCCTTCTTCTCTAAGTCAGTAAAAAGTTATAATTGTTTTTTAAAACCCTTCAATCCCCTGAAAAACAGGCATGAGTGAGTACCTGAGAAATAGAGCTGCCAAAGGCCAGTAGATCCTCAGTTTGGTAAGAGTTTAACTTCTCTCCATTCTCTTTACACCATCACTCCCAACATTTAAAGATGTGCATAACTGTGTTTGCCCCGTGAGCCCAGGCTTGGTACCTAGAGGTCTGATATTAAGACCCAAATGTGTTTCATCAAGATAGTCTATGTTGAATGGTTTCCATTTGCGTGTGATTTGCTCAAGCCACAGAGAAAATCACATGCTGCTCACTTAAAATATCAGTCTGCCATTAGGTTTTACTGTATCAAGCATCTCCCTGAGCATCTGGAGAAACAGGCCTTGCGCTCATCATTCAGGACCATGTGTTTCTTTGCCTGCTTATTCAAACTGCTGTCAGCCTGCTGCCATCTGGCCTGCCGTGCATAACAGGAACTAACACAATAAAGCAAAACCAACTGCGGATACAACACCAGCAAGCACCGCTCCTCGCATTTCATGAAAACTTGAAACCTCCAATAGCTTTCCCCAGATTTGTATTCATCATCTGAGGTAAAGTAACAAAACAGATTTTCAAATATCTGATTAACCGCTACCGTTAATGGACACAGTCCCAGAAGGAAACGAAGTGTTGCCTGTTTGTTTATTAAGTAAAGCATTTTAATGCACTATGTTTTAATGTCTAATAGGTAACTAATGATAGCTAATGTGTCATGTGGACAACTGGTCCACGCTGCACTGTGACATTCATTTTACAGTAATTTCGGTACACTTGAAAGCCACCAACCTGTTGCAGCATCATTAACAATTCTGAAGCAAAGGAGCTACTTAGGAGATCGCTGCCCCATATGTTTTGGATACTTCCTACTATGTCTATAGGCTTGCAAGTGAACTGGAAGGCTTGGGAATATAATTGGATGTCCTGAATGTGTTTTAGGAAAACCAGCACACTTTAACTGTGGTCTAGTTCATTTGTTGAAGTTATGTTTTTCTGAAGTCTAACGGGAAAAAAAAATCCATTACAGCTCTATGCTCGAATGCAGCCACTTAGAAACATATCCATCCCTGTTGCATACTGCTACTATTAATTTTTACATGAAATCCCCTCAATTACCAGGTACACATAAACCACAGTACAGCTGCTGGCAGAAGTACAGGCCTTGCTGCAGCTATAAAAGCAGCCTAGACACATTCAGGTAGAAAATTACAGTGGCTAACCTTTCAAAAGTTGAGTGCAATCCACCCCTTACAGAGACCTGTGCAAACACTTCTAGCACTAGATTTACACGGGGCCCAGGAGCAACAGAAGTTTAATCTGCTCAGGTCCAAGACAGACATTCTGCATCTGTGTTTGCAGGTTGAAAAAAATGGGGTCATCTAAGCATTTAAAATGTATCAATCAGTTTTGTAATTCATCTGTCATTGGTATCCAATGAGTAGTTTGGACCTGCTACTTGCAATGTATTCTGCAAGGTGCGGTGGTTTTTGACCTGAGGATGAACATTGCATCCACTGGACGAAGACCCTCTTGGTTACCTCATGTGCTGACTGAACACCCTAGAAGCCTTATAAATGTTGCAATCTTGTCCTTCCTTTCAGTAAGGGAGATTAGATACGTGCACAAAGAGCAATCCAATGTAAAGGGAGGACTGGGCTATTTCCCAGGGCTAACAGAGATTGCATATTTCTCTTATCACCTCTTTTTTGGGGTGATCATCTGGAGCCAGATCTCCCTGTCACAGCTGTTACAAGTAATTCTGAAACCCCCTCTGGCTGCAGCATAAAAAAGGGATGTGTCTTGTTAGCTGGAAGGGTCTTCAGAGAAGGTGGTGGAGGCAACTGCAAACAGCATGTCTTCCCTCAACCCCTCAGTCAGCTTGCACAGCCTCCCTCCCCTCACCACTCTTTCAAGTCCCTTGGGCCACTGTCCAGTGCATGTCTGTCTGCTGCTTAACAAACTCAAGCTGTGGTTTTCAGGCTGATAAATAATTATGCTAATTAACAGGTTGGGGGAAAATGTGATGTTATTTCTGTGGAATGTTCTGAGAGCCTGGAAACACTTAACTGCAAAAACGACATGTGGTGAAATAACCAATAATTTGCTTAAGAAACCCACATCTGGTACGCCTGCTAGAAACAGGGGTTAATAGTCTGTCAGGGGCAGGCAGTGGCAGTGAGTAGCCCTAGGATAAACAAGAAAGCCTTAACTGCAGGAAATGGGCTTGTTCTCCTAGCATAAGCATTTACATTGGCTGCTAACCAGCAAGACATGTAAAAGGAGTTGTTTAGTTTACACTTGGAAAAAAAATAGAGAGAGATGGAAATAAACAGTCTTTTGCATTTTGTGTATCTGTGAAAAAGAATAAAAGCCACCAAGTGTAGCTAAAAATGGTAATATCTATGCTCCACACTCCTGGGAGGAGCCATAGACTCAGCACAAGAATCCAGCCGTAAAAAAAGAGAAGGATTACTTAATTTATTTTTGTATTATTGAAATAACTGTCAGATAATTACATGCATGACTTTAAGCGACTGATCATGCAGAAAAAGGATGGGGGGCAGAAGAAAAGACAAATAGGGAAACTTGATTAATTGATTCAGGCTGACATCCTGATTTTTTTTATAGAAAGATTGACCCTGATTTTCATTTTGAGGATGGAAAGTCCAAATGCCACTTGTGATAAGAAGGAAGGGATTCCCCATTAACACCACGGTAGCCAGGAAAGGATCTGAACCCACCTTTTCATTGGCGTGGCATTGCTGCAGCACTTAGAGGCACAAAAGAGAAAGCCACATTTTAAGATGGGATGAAATGTAAATAATGTACTCATTTGACGAGATTCAGATGAAGTGCTCTGTGTGTGGCAAGCTGAATCTGTATTTATAGCCATTAAAGAAACACACAAGACGCTCTGGATACACTAAAGACCATGAATAATACATTGTTGGTTCCTAGTTTTGTTTTAAATAAACAGACAATGTTCTACCTTAGGGGGTGTTTTTTTCGCTGAAGTGGTGCTACCCTTGCAAAGATTGCTGCTACATCTGAGTTGTATTTTTCGCACAAGAAAACATTACACCTCAGCAGATGTTGGCGGCTTTCTATTGCATGCTGGACTACTTGACATCTCAAACTGACTTTTCTTTCATAGTCACTCTCAAAGATGTATATTATCTCTTGTCAAAATAAAGAGTTGTGGTCTCTTTCCAGCCCAGAGAAATACGGTAAGTGCACATTATCACCATAACATCTAAGTTGTTCTCTCTTTCACTACATTAGTGCATATTACAGCCTTGCAAATGACAGGCTTTCACAGCCCCATATTTTAGTGTCAAGTCTGCTTTTATGATGACATGTCTTTTCTAGTGATCCTAGCACACAGCACCAACATGACCCTGCAGCTTTGCAGCCTTTCTCATGGCAGCGAGATGTCCAGGCCACATGTTGACACCTGAGGTGGGAAGCAACGGCAATAAAACAGCTCAAAAGCCTCGTTTATCAGCAAAACCAAACAGTAGTGCTCAGCTGATGTGGATGCAGGTGGCACTACCCATCTTCCACCATGTGATATGTTCTGGTCTGAGTCTGCAGCCTCCCATATGAAAGTTGAATCAATTCTGGGGCTTTTTGGTACTTTATGTGAGCATCCAAGGCACTCCACTGCAGAAAGGATCTGCCCTCTAGCACTGCGTCCCTATGAAATAGCCGATCAGAGGAGGTTTCTTCTAGAAAACAAGAAATGCCAAGTAGAGGCCATCATCTCAGACAGTGGTGCTTCCATTTTTTCCACATGCTGTGCTTACAATAAGCTGTGATGACACAGCCCTTGGCATGCAATACTGAGCTGCAGGCTCACACTTGGGTTGTGTTTTAGATCGTCATGTGAATAGCGTAAGTTTAGCATAACTCCAGCCTTCCAGGAACAGAACCAGCGATGGAAACCATAAAATCTACACTTAATTTTTTGTTCCTCTGTGTTTTAGTTCAGTCTTGCAGATATAAGTGAGACATTCTACTTTTTAAACCAAGACTAGGGCTCATTTTTTAATATATAAACGCAAGAACTCCAATAAAGACAGAGCTGCTAACACTCCTAGTATCTGTTCACCAAAGACTGACCTCCTCGATCTAATCTGCTAGCAGCAAGATAAAAGACCAGGTGCCAAAAATAAAATAAGTTTTAGGAATGACTATTAGATCTTAACTGAATTCTTGGAACTTCAGTAAGCTTTTCCTTATTTTGAATTCTGCTTGAGTTGTGGATACCTTTTTGCATATTCCCAGTCCAAGCACATCCATCATCCTTTTGCTTGTAAGAAAAATTCTGTGTGATGAAGAGGGCAGGAAAAATATGTAAAATAAACATTAGTATGGCAGCAGAGATCAATCGTTAAAAATTGTAAATCCAGTTGAATATTTTTCACTGAAGGCATTACTCAAGACATTACAGCTATTCACCACAGGAAAAAAAAAAACAACCCACAAGCATTCACCAAATAGCTGTACTTGTCTCTGTTCCATCAACATGGCAAAATGGTGCTCTAGTGTGATTTGGTGAGAGACTTGCATAATTTCATATGGCTTACGCATAACTTGGATGACTTTTGAGTGAACCGATCTGCAAAACGGTTGAGAATCTCCCACAGGCAGCCCTGGTGGTTACCAATGGGAAGCAAGAACATTCCTTGCGTTCCACTAAGGTCCTTTGAGCTTCTGTCTTTCAGGAGAAGACCCTGGGGACAGCCCCACAGAGGCAAGGATAGCCTTTCTTTTCTCCTGTGAACCACACATAGGGATGTTTTATTTAAGGTGGTATGCAGTGAGGGCAGAGAGCAGCAAGCGAGGACCCACCACCCGACCTCGGCACCCCCAAAACTTGCCAAGAGCCAAGCCGGGCCCCTGACACCTGGCTGCTCACAGCACCCGTTTCTTCCCAGCAGCCCTAAAGAAAGCTAGGTTTAGAGAGAGATGATCAGGTATCTAGGTTTAGGATCTAAACCGAAGTGTTATACATCTTTCCCCTCCCTCCCAAAATTACCCGGATTGTAACAAATACTTGGACCCAACTCTAAACATGGGGTGTTCATATCTATTCCAGTTTATCCAGAACTCTGCACGCTTATAAAAATATTCTTCACAAAATACAAACAAAAAAAAAGATCAAAACAGCATTTTTACTCAGCTCTGAACATTTACTTTTATAACTGATTTAGGTAGCTTTTACATAAATAGAAACTTCGTAAGCTTCCAATGCATTACCGAAACAATACGCTGTGGTGGAGCATTTGATGAAACTGATAACAAAATCTTTTATTGCTTCTCTTTGGAAAGTTCTATCCTTCAGGAAGGGAATTTCTGTGTTTGAAAGAAAAGCAGCAGGAAAAGTGACATTATAAAAGCAGTCAGGGGAAGCTGTTCAAAAGAGAACAAATGTGTTTTCCTAGCAGATGATGTGGAGAGCAACTGAATATTGTTGGCTTTAGACTGCATCTTCTTGAGGTAGTGCCTACCTTTTCCTCTTACAAGAGATATTTTTTTAAGATGGATAACATGAGTTCAAACACTCTTCCACACTTTGACAATAACCAACTATGACCATTTGCACTATTTTTTATCCACATTAATATCCAGTCTTTTTAAACAGTCTTGGCATGCTTTTGGCCTCAAGAACTTCCTGTGATAATCAGCACCAGAACTGAATTATGCGTTGCTGTCAAAAGATATTACCTTAACCAACATCATTTTGGCAGTTTGATCTAAGATCATTAAATGTTCTTTTATTCCTAATCTCCCTGAACCTTATTTACAAGATAGAACTTTAATATGAAGATCTCATAATTATGAAAGTATTCCGTGCAATACAAAAACAAAACAAAAAGTGCATTTCTGAAAGGATGAAGACTGAGTTGTGGTTTACACAAAAACGTAATCACAGGAGTAACTACTTAGTCTGGGACAAAATACCAGTGTGTATCTGAGTACATGTAGATATGCACCAAAATATCCGCATGGGAATATAACCGGGATGCTTCATGACCACACTTTTTATATCAAGTCATTTCACTGTGTATCAGTATCTACATGGATGTGAAGTAGGCAACTGCATTTGTTTTAAATGCATAACATGCAAACACTATTTAAATCATGAAGTTTATTGTTAAAAGGAGTAGAAGATCTTGTGCCTATCCCTTTACAAAGTAAGCACTGCCATTTGTAATCAGAGTAAGTGATGTTGTTTTTCTGGATAACCCACGTGTGTAGACAAATGTTCTCACTGATCATTTAAATAACAGCGTTTAACTAATTTAACAAATGGCATGCTGATTTAATGCTTGCAATACACCAGGTTTGTGAGTTCCAGCAAGAACTGGGGCTAGAATGCACTATAGCTTTATCTAGAATCCGAAAGGCTGACATGCTGGCTGCTCCATTACACTAAGCATGGAGCCTTCTCAGTATTACTGTGGGAAAGCAATTTGAGCTGCTTCCTTCCTTTTGCTTATTTTGAAGCTTAAAATTAAAGGAGATACTCCCCACGCACAATTACTGTTAACATTAATGTGAATGACACATGCACCTAACAAGTGAAACCAGACACTATTTGTTGCATTTGCAGTTTAGGTGTTCTGCAAATTGCATCTCCTTATTAAGCTGGATTTTTAAATTCCTAATACTTTCAATAAACTGTTTTCAAAAAGGTTATTTTCATTAATATTGGGTAATATCATACAAGATCTTCTAATCTGGACATTTAAAATTAAAGTCTTCCCATATGTGTAAGGTGTAGAAGCAGTTGTTAGACTACCCTACCTCCTCTTCCTCCAGAAGATTGGTTTTAAATGTTAATAATTTTTAAATCAGAGCATTCATTTATATTTAATGCATATTGAATGTTACTAGTGAAACAGCCCCAAAAGAAGTAATTATTTAACGTATATTTTAATTAAAATACTGATAGCAGCATCAAAATATTCTAATGAAGTTTGTACCCCAAAATTTCTATTATATTACTAAATCTGTCAGGCACGTTTTGAAGTAGACACATTTGGGGAAGTTATGGGGACTATAAAGAAGCCCAAATTGAAATCAGAAATTATCCCCTAGCATGTTTAGATTGTAAAGTGAGTCCCTACACTTACCACATCCCAAACATCCCACCTGAGTTTTGTCACATATGGGCAGATCAGAGCACTCTGAGACTGGGATGTGACCTCATTCAGAAAGAGCCTCCTTTATGGGCTGTGGGGAGTTCAGTGTATTAATCATCCCACCCTGCCCTCTGTGCACCATGACCACTAAAGTCTTTACCAGGTATCAGCAATGATCTTCCTCTGGTCAGTTGTCTCCCTGAAAGTGGGCTGAAACTCTTTGGAACAGAATAAAATACCACGCTGCTATTCAGTGTCTAATCTGGGAAGTCAGTAAGACCTTATTTCCAGGCTGGGTGAAGATGAGTCCCACCGATGGCGTATGCTCTCACACCTGCAGGGTCTGCTTTCTTTCTTGGCCATCTGCTTCCACCTATACTGCCATGACATTATTGAAATGGCAGTAAAGTTTTGAATGCAGTAAAGAATATGTTTTGTTTTGTTTTTCCCCCTGGAATGCCAAAAGTCATGAAAAAAGTAGGTTTCGTGGGAGAGGGAGAGAGAGGGAGTAAATCCCTGCCCAGACCTAATCTTTTCGTTAGCCCCTTGAAGCTCAGAGTAAGAGCAGCTGTTGAAAAGTGCAACTGTCTTTTCCATACATGATTAAATATAGCCAAATATCGAGTCCTATCATCAAGGGGTCAGTTAAATGTAATTTCTTTCCGCTCTGCATATATGCACAGAGGGAGCTTAAGTCCTCTCTCATCTGGTTTCTTCATCCTTAAAAGAAACAAAAGCACACTGTACAGTATTTTCTAATTTGATAGTATCTTTATGGGATTTTAATATCCTCCTCCTTGCCAGCTATAAGCCAGACCAGCAACAACTGCAGCTACAGTTATGAGATGCAGCTGTTTGAGGCCTGTAAAGGTCCATCTACAGCCTGGAAATTTCCAGTCAGTGCAAACACAGGGCAGGCTCCAGCACCATTAGTAAAAGTTTGAACTTCTGCAGGCAAAACTTTGGCTGCCACCAGCAAAGTGCTGGCAAAAATGAACCTGCTTAAGCAAGCAGGCTAGCATTGAGAAGGCTAGGGACAGCCAGCTGCCAGGGTGGAGCAGGGCTCCTAGCAGTATTAATCATAGAAGCTGTGCTCTCAGCCAGGGAAAATGCCACCTGCAAAACTGCTCTGAATGGCAACTGTAATGGCTGGCAAGAGCCAGGATGTGCATGACAAGCATAGAGGATTTGGGTAGCTCCTCTACCAAGTGTAGCTATTTCCTTCTAGAATCATAGAATGGTTAGAGTTGGAAGGGACCTTAAAGACCATCAAGTTCCAACCCCCCTGCCATGGGCAGTGACACCTCCCACTAGAGCAGGTTGCTCAAAGCCCCATCCAGCCTGGTCTTGAACACTTCCAGGGATGGGGCAACCACACCTTCTCTGGGAAACCTGTTCCCATGTCTCACCACCCTCACAGTAAAGAACTTCTTTCTAGTATCTAATCTAAATCTCCCCTCTTTCAATTTAAAACAGTTACCCCTTGTCCTATCATTATACTTCCTGACAAAGAGACCCTCGCCATCTCTCCTACAGGCCCCCTTCAGGTACTGGAAGGCCATTAGAAGGTCTCCTCAGAGCCTCTCTTCTCCAGGCTGAACAACCCCAACTCTCTCAGCCTGTCTTCACAGGAGTGGTGCTCCAGCCCTCTGATCATTTTTGTGGCCATCTTCTAGATCCATTCCAAAAGCTCCATGTCTTTCCTGTGTTGAAGCTGCACACAGTACTCCAGGTGGGGTCTCACCAGAATGGAGTGGAGGGGCAGAATCACCTCCCTCGACCTGCTGGCCATGCTTCTTTTGCAGCAGCCCAGGATGCAGTTGGCTTTCTGTCAGCTCATGCTGAGCTTCTGATGCATGAACACTCCCAAGTCCTTCTCCTCAGCGCTGCTCTCCAGCCATTCTCCACCCAACCTGTGTTTGTGCCTGGGATTGCCATGTCCCATGTACAGGACCCTTCACGTGGCTTGGTTGAACTTCATGAGGTTTGCACGGGCCCACCTCTCAAGCCTGTCCAGGTCCCTCTGGCATCCCTTCCCTCCAGCGTGTCGACCGTGCCACACAGCTTGATGTCATTGACAAATTTGCTGATGGTGCACTCAATCATACTGTCCATGTTTC
Organism: Tringa tobata; assembly: GCA_033628505.1. Taxonomy (NCBI): domain Eukaryota; kingdom Metazoa; phylum Chordata; class Aves; order Charadriiformes; family Scolopacidae; genus Tringa; species Tringa tobata. The sequence continues at coordinate 8,386,030 of JAHREE010000067.1, forward strand.
TGATAAAGATGTTAAACAGCAGTGATCCCAGTATTGACGTCTGAGGAACACCACTCATCACTGGTTTCCACTTGGACATTGAGCCATTGAGCACGGCCATCTAGCCAGTCCCTTATCCACCAAGTGGTCCATCCATCAAATCCATGACTTTCCAATTTTGAGACCAGGATGTCATGTGTCAAGGTTCCTCCTCTTCAGGAGGTCAGGAAGAGTTTGCAACTAATAGCAATGACAACAGACATGGAAGAGTCACAATAGGTCTTGAAAGATTCAGCCGTTATCTTTTTTGTGTAGCTTATAATATACACAGTATTTGCATAGAATTTACATTACCATAGAGATATATTTCCCCATAAGTTTCAGCTGCTTTAAAAAATGACCCAGATAGCAACACCCAAGTTATCTGAATTGTGTTATAACAGAGGCCTTGTTTTGTGATCCTTCTTCTGCAACTCAGATACTTCTCATCTTCCTTGACTTGACGACTATAACACCTTCTTTCCAAACCTGTGCGGAGAGAAAAGCAGCCTTCTTCCTGATTCTTCAAAAAAAGAAAGAGTTAAAGACTTCTAATCATCTTCAAGCTCACTTCTACCCTGAGGACGGCCTGGATTTTTTTCTTGACTGGGTTGTTCTTTTCATGGAACTTTATCAACTGATACAGGTCATACTCAATTTAGCCAGTGTGCTGGCTAGTGAGGGATTAGCTGCTGACGTTGGCACATTTAAACTGGGGGAGCTACAGAAGGTTCAGCCACTTGCTCAGATGGTAAAACATTTGCCCTTCCCTGGGACTTAGCTTAGCCTACAACTGCTACCTCCATATATTATTGACAGTGCAATGCAGTGCAATAATGCCAGTTGTGTCACCACAGAGATTGGTCCATTCTCCCTCACCTCAGTTGATAATATCTGTACACACACTGTTTCTCTGGAGAATTTGAATCCCTGTCTTCTGATGGTGGCTTTCACTTCACAATGGAATCAGTTGAAAAAAGACTCAGGTAATTCAAAAGACAAAAAAAAAAATTCAGCATGAGGATGAAGAAGTATCAAAATTTGCAACACTTCCTTAAGGTTGATGTAGCTCCTATAGAATATAATCTAATGATTCAAAGGACAGCATAGAAATTTGTTTGCTTTATATTAGATCTGAAAAATACAAATTAATTTTAATTCCATAATACCATTCTGTAGTTAGTCTTAACTTGAAGGCAGGATTATGGGAGCAAAAATATGTCATTCTGTAAACCCAAGACCGCTGTGAATAGTATTTTAACATTAGATCTCTCCTTATTCAATGTATTAGAGGTAATACCTGTGTCAAACAAGCTCTTTTTGCGTGAAGGTTTAGCATTAACACTCCCTTAAGTCTCTTTTAAGCACAGGTAGCTCAGCACCTTCATCCACAATAGCTTTAATTATTGCTTAGCTTCACACAACAGGCTGTGCCTTTGTTTCTGCTTTTAACCATTCTTTCATCAACTGCTGCTGTGCACATTAGACAGAACATGTGAGGACAGACAAACAGACTGGAAAAGTGGTTTGTGAAAATATGTTGAGACAGCTGCTGAATTTTAAGCGCTTGTCTGTACCAGGCAAGAAGGTGCAGCAGAGAACCAGATGGTTTCAAATGCGATGCGATCATTACAGTGCTTGTATGGTACACGAGCAAGCTTCAAAGCTATTTGCAGAGACCAGCTGTACCAAAACGCTATGAGGGTACAGCTGCTGTTGCTCCTCTCCCTGTGTCCTCGTCCTTGCTTGGATGCATTAGTTGAATTGGGACTGCAGCCCAAACTAAGCAGACCTCTCTCTTATATATTTCTTTACCCATGACCCTACCCTACGCTGTTTCACTTGATATCTCTCCCTCCACAATTTCAATTCTCTTTTTGCCTGTTCATGTGTAATGGACATGTAATGAATCCAGCTGTCCCAGGCATTCAGCATCATTTCCTCACCTTCCTAAGCCTCATTTGGTGGGTGGCAGAGAAACCTTGTGGCCTGGAGTCAAAAGGAAATAATGAACACTTAAGAATGTCTTCCAATGGGAACTCTCTCTGACCCTTCAGGTGGTGACGCCCAACAAGACATGGCTGGAGGAGCCACCACTCGCTCAGGGAACACCAGGTTGTCCTGGGTCTGGCGGGGATAGGGTTAATTCTCCCCAGGCCCTAGCAGGGACACAGGTATTCCATCCCATGTGAGCCATGCCCAAGGGGCAGCCTGAGCTAGCCGGGGAAGGGGAGGGAGAGGAAGTCCCCGGAAAGGAGGAGAGCAGTGGGGGGGGGGGGGGGGCGCACCTCGGGTGCGGTCGGCAAGTGGCGGCACCGTAATCGTGATTGTATATTCCTCTGTTTCTGTTATTGTTGTTGTTGTTGTTTCTCGCTCCCTTTTGCTGTTCTGTTAAATCGCCTTTGTCTCAACCCACGAGTTTTGCCTTTTTCTCCCGATTTTCCCCTCCCGGCCAGGGTGGCGGTGGGGACTCGGGTCTGTGCGAGAGGCTGCCGCGTGGTTCTTTGTTGCCGTCGGAGGCCAAACCACGACAGCAGGTGAATGAGATTTTAGAATGCCCACCTGGAAGGCAAGGAAGGATTTGATATGGGGCCTGTCCCCTGGATGCCTGGAGCAACAGGGTCACTGGCTTGAAGCTTTGATCGAGGCATTGCTTGATCCTTTATGTCCCTATCACAACGTGATAAAATCTTCAGTTACATTATAATCACACACTATTTTTCAGGAGGATCCTCCACTGTGCAGGTCAAATGAGCACAAGTAATGGTCCGCCAACTCTAGATCAAATACTCTGCTGGCTTGTAAAACACTGAGAATCCAAGAAAATCTGAGAAAAAAACACCAAATATGTACACATTTCCACAATGCAAACAAAACTTTTAATTGGACTTTCTGATGCCACTTTCTCACTGTCTCATCTTTTTGGATGCTAATTTTCTAGCAAATTCCAAATCCTGTCAATTATAGAATGATAGAATCATAGAATTTTTTAGGTTGGAAAAGACCCTTNGGCCAGGGTGGCGGTGGGGACTCGGGTCTGTGCGAGAGGCTGCCGCGTGGTTCTTTGTTGCCGTCGGAGGCCAAACCACGACAGCAGGTGAATGAGATTTTAGAATGCCCACCTGGAAGGCAAGGAAGGATTTGATATGGGGCCTGTCCCCTGGATGCCTGGAGCAACAGGGTCACTGGCTTGAAGCTTTGATCGAGGCATTGCTTGATCCTTTATGTCCCTATCACAACGTGATAAAATCTTCAGTTACATTATAATCACACACTATTTTTCAGGAGGATCCTCCACTGTGCAGGTCAAATGAGCACAAGTAATGGTCCGCCAACTCTAGATCAAATACTCTGCTGGCTTGTAACAACACTGAGAATCCAAGAAAATCTGAGAAAAAAACACCAAATATGTACACATTTCCGCAATGCAAACAAAACTTTTAATTGGACTTTCTGATGCCACTTTCTCACTGTCTCATCTTTTTGGATGCTAATTTTCTAGCAAATTCCAAATCCTGTCAATTATAGAATGATAGAATCATAGAATTTTTTAGGTTGGAAAAGACCCTTAAAATCATCAAGTCCAACCATAAATCAAACAGTCCCAAGTGCCCCTCTAAACCATGTCCCTAAGTGCCACACCTACACATCTTCTGAATACATCCAGGCATGGTGCCTCAACCACTTCCCTGGGTGGCTTGTTCCAGTGCCTGAAATTAATTTCTTACTTACTTTCCCATAGTCTTCCTTTTCTTATGAATACTCTGAATGTTAGAACATCTCCTTCTAAAAAAGTAGGAATGTTACAGGAGTAGCTTCAAAGTACCAAGCCACAATTTCCATGCTGGATCCAAAATGTAGCTATTTAATTCAGTGGATTATGCTTGCACATTTTTATTGACTTTGTGTCCAATGAGCTCTTAATAGGCATGCTTCAGGCTAAAAATATATTCTGATTTTCCAAAATCTTGAAATGCTGAAATGAAAATTCTTGCCTCCTTAAATAAAAGCTTGGCAAACCAGTTCAACAACCATTTTAACAACTTAGAATCCTACAACTGGTTATTAAATCATGAAATCCTTTTTTTGAATCACTAAAATGATTTAAATAAAGCAAGTTTAGCAAATGGTTTTAGACAAAAATATTTATGACCCAATACTTGTCATTGATCAACATCTTAAAATAGGAGTACAAACACATCCATAGGTCAGACATGTAGGTTTGTATCAATCTGACATTCTTCTAGGGCAAAGCATCAAAAGTGAGTGATACATATAAACCATTGTTTTGGAAGAAAAAAAAACCTCTTCTTTAAACCATAACTAGATAGGTTTATCTAGGTTATTAACACTAGTAAACTAAGGATTATTGTGGGAATTTAGCTCAACAACTGTTGTAAAAGCCCTATCTTAATAGGCAAAGTGGCTGAAGTAGGTATCTAAAATAACAGCATATGTCAACGCACCACAGTGAGGCATATTATTTTGATTTACACCTTTGATTTCTGCACAACTAGATAAAGTAGAACATTAAAAAGCATTTCACATTTCTATTTCCAATGAAACTGTTTAACAGAATTTATAAAACATTTAAAATATTTCTTTTAGTAACTGTTGTCTGTTATTGCTCATGCACACTCCAGGAAGTTTATGAGAGTTTCATGCCAGAGCATTTTTTGAGGGAGAAAGTTATTTTTCTATTATTTATTTACAATATAAGTTCAAAGGAAATAGAAAATAATGAAACTGGAATAATGATCTGTTTAATAGCTGACAAAGCAGATTCTGGAGCATTTTCATTCTAAGATTACCTTTCCATTTTTTCTCTGAGTAGAAAAGAAAAACAATGTAAGCTAAAGTGGAAAGGCAGATATTTAAATCAGAAACATAGGATATTTTAAGTTATTCCTACATGGCTCCTAGCAGGTATACCCATGTACGTTTCAACTTCTGTGTTTGAAGCAGATCAACACCACCTCATTCAACCAATTCCAATCTAGACACGTCTCTTGGAAATATCAGCAAATAGTTAACTAATTAACGAAAATAAATCAGCAGATTATTGCATTAAAAAAAAAAACCTGTAATAATTTAGAAAGCTAACAGAAAATGTGCACATTCATTTTCAGGGAAATTAGGATATAGGGTTTTTTAATAATTGAACATTCAAAAGGTGTGTGAAAACAAACCAGGCCAATTAGTAAAGTCCCTGCGATGACCCTAGCTACTCTCATTCCTTTATTCAGCACTCTGCCTTTGGGGCTGCATTTCTCTGGTGCTCTACACTGCAGTTAGGTTACATGTCTTGCAGTGCACCAAATGTCATTGTGCAAGTTCCAGTGGAGATCTGGGGCTTATGTCTCTAGGTATGCTCCAGGTACATGGTCCAGGACATCTAATCTGTCTGTGCCAAGCACCCATATTAAGATAGCAGGAGGTACCTGGTTTCTCTCCCCATTGCTCCTCCTGGGATGTGACCCCAGAGACACCCCCAAAGCTGCTTCAATGGGACAGTGAAGCGATGGACCCTGACTCTGGCTCAAGGGCTTACACACACCATCATAGGCACAGCCGTGGGATCATTGCATGGGACAGAAGGAGTAGTGTCAGGGGTTCCTGTGAGATATTTGAGGGGACAAGAATGTTGAAGTTGGTGATGTGTTCAGTGGCTATGGTCACAAGGGTCATGAACATATCTAAGATATGATGACTTCTTGGCATGTGACAAAATTGCAGTCTTCAAAACCTGCTGGGTAATATTTTTGCATTGCCGGTCTCAATACTGGCACTGTTCACTGTTGACATCCAGAAGGTGCATTGCAAGCCCTCCCTCTCCTGCAGGAACTGCAAGAGAAATGTTTCGCTGTTTTTGTTTTCAAGGACTATCGATGGCTCATCAGGCAGCTCCACTGCATACACAGCAGGACTCTAGCTGAAGCAGTGAGTGTACTTACTTCCCACGCTCACTGCTCTGGTCCAGTGGGACAGCACAGACAGGGAAACACACACACACATATGAACCTTTGCAAAGGTTTCTAACAATGTGTAGTTTTTAAATTGGTGTAATGACTTCACACTGTTTGGTGGGTTACCTCAAGAGATGCTGCTCTTTTTCAAAAAGTAATTGGAAAAAAAAACCCCACCATTTAGAAAATAACTGCTTGGCTAGATGGTGTTAGCTGATGCTCTTCTTCTTGTAAACATGATCTAAGTTAAAGCTGTTTCCCAAGCAGAAAGGCCTAATGAAAGCAGGCAACATTGCTGCAACAGACAGGACAAAAGGTGGTCATCAAAGTCCAGAAACTGGCGGTGATCACACGACTGCTCCGTCTCTGCCCTGTCCCCATGATGTCCCTGCTCACTGTCTGCAGAGCACGCAAGAAATCAGCAGCACAAAAGTGCATACCTGCAGTCACATAAACACATAAACACTTTCACTCGCAGTAGTGCTCTCATTATCTGGCCATCGGAGGCAGCTAAGGCTGAGACAGGAGAGACGTTATAGGATCCTGTCTGCCTACTGTGTTCACGGTCCACTCCAGCCGGGAATGACTTCCAGATGTTGGTGCACTGCGAATGTGCCTCCAGCCCACAGCTCGACCCCTTATCAATCACCCTGGACAATACTGGCACCGAGCGGGGGGAAGCGGTGGTTCATTCAGCCCAGAGGGTGTTAGTAGACTTCATCAGGACAAGGACAAGCTCTCCAGGGAAGCTGGTTGTGGAAAAATTCTATTTCTGCTGCAGGAGAAAGGTTTAAAGGTTTAAAGTTTTAAAACAAACAATCAAACAAAACCCAACAAGCAACCAAACCCCTCCCACCCACCTCCCCAGACAAAAAAACCCACCCAAAACCCCAGGAGTCTAGAAAAGTCTGTGATCTACATGTGAAACCCTTATATGAAATCTCCCTTTTAAAAGTGCCTTTCTGAAAGAAACTGCTGTTAAAGAGTTAACTGTCAAAGAAAGCAAATGTTTGGATCCTTTTGTGTTGGCTTGCTTCTTTATGATGATCCAGTCAGCAGAGATATAAAAGCCTGCATAGACATTTTGATTTTAAATGGTTTGATTTTAAACGGTTCAGGTTAGTTTAACTGCATGTCAAAGAGTAGCTGAAGCAATGATGAAACAATCAGAATCCACACCACCAAACAACCATTTCTCAGTGCAGACAACTCCTGTTAAAATTTATGCAGGATTTTTTGGTAGAATTTATGTTCTTGAGGTCTTCTTTCTTTTGGGAAACAACTTCTTAACATTAACACCTAAAATAAAGACTACATGAATTTTCTGTGAGAAAGACATTCTTTCTTTCAACTGCATGTTCAGACTCTGCCTACTGAAGGAAATAATTTATTCTTCTAATGACAATCTCCTTGCACCCCTTCAGTTTTTGAGTACATCTGTACAACTGAATCTATTTATCTCCAAAGTTTTTCCTGCAAAACCAGGAATTTCTTCTTCTTTTTTTTTTTTATATAAACTATATAAAAAACCTTTCCCTCCCTCCCCCCCCACCCCGATGCTGCCATAATTTCCAGCCTTTTCTATGCAATGCTCCAAGGTATAGAGGGATACAGATTCCCCCATCAATTCATATCTCCAGTGCTGCTTTGGAGGGATTGATTTATTTTTCCTGGCAAGACATTTTTAATCATTCACTGTGTTGTTTCTATAATTGTAGAGATATGAACCTATCTGCTGCAGAATATGTGTCACGTTGTAGACCCCACCTGTATGGACTGGCAGGTAGTATGCAGCTATACACTCAGCTGGGTCAAGCTCTTTCTGGCAAATGTATCCCTATTTTGAAATTAAAGCCAAAGCTTAAAGGTATTTTGCAACCTAAAGTCGTAAATTGGACATCCTTTTGGATTTTTCAAAAGCACGCAGGCATAAATCTCCCACTAGATTCTTATCTGCATCATTAAGCCCCTAAATTACATTATAAACTTGTTGCTTAGGCTTTTTTTTTCTTCCTTAGCAAATTACTTATAAACCAGTCTTGCCTTTCCTTGAATGTATTACTTGCAAGTATGCATCAAATGCTTTGGCAAAATTATGCTCATGCTTCAAGCTATTTGGAAAATCTTAATTTAATCTGCTCATTTCTTGTTATTCATGTGGGCAGCCAGTCACCTAAATCACGTTATAATTTCTGCCTTTTCACTGGCTGTCTAAATGTTTTTACCAGGAGAATTATAAGTGTGAAAGGCAGTAAGCAGCAAAACCCAGGTGATTTGCTGCTGATAGGAATCTGACGATAATAGTTATTCCTATTAAAATTCACTAAACTTGTAGTTGATCTCAGCATATCTGTGGCTTCCATGTCTTTGCATCTAATATGCTCCCTGTCACCACAAACCACGGCTACTGCATGCTTACCCACAGGAGTGTTTGCCAGACACTTTTCTTTTGCTGTTGGATGCTTCACCTGACTGGTGATCCAATAAAGTCTTCATTGATTAACATGGACACTTATAATTAGTGTCTTATCCTGCACTTTGGAATCAAAAAATATTTAGGTGCCTGTGCATACACTTGGGCTTAATGACAGACTTATAAACCTACTAATAATTCAGGGCTGAAGTCTTAGTTCTCCGTGTGTGCTGCATGGACATATATGTCAAGTAATTCATTTTCATTACCAGATTTAATTTTAAATTGTGGTCATTTCTTACTTTTTTAAATTGCCTGAGCTAACAAAAATGAACTAACATTCAGGTAAGCAAGGCCCAAAGCAATGTTGATACTTTGTGGTAAGAAAGGTACTTCATGAAAGACCTGCCAACCTCACAATTCCTGTGAAAAGATGAGATTTTAGTTAAGTAAGCAACAGGCTTTCTTTCACAAAAGTAGCAATCTGGTAACACTTAAATTTCATGGGTGCTCTTCACCAGAATTACAGCATTTTAAAGAGAAAAAGAGTACTTTTGAGGAAGTGCTTGGAATGAATTGTCTCTTTTGACCAGATTGGAAGATGAACACATATATATTTTCTGTTCCGTGGTTTCTCCAAAGACTACATCTGTCTTTTAAATGTTCCAGACTTGGTGCATCATTAAGACAACGAGTGCTCAGCGTCCCCAGCATTGCTTCCTGCTTCCTCTGGCACAATATCTCCCTGCAAAAGCATCTGAAGCCTTGTTCCTCTGGATAAGAAGGCTTGGCTAGGAAGAGAGGTGCTGCTTTTATTATACTGTAAACACACACAGGATTTTGCATCCTTCTGCTTTGTTTACAGGCATTTTTGGGGAATTTGTTTTGGTCAGAACTATGTTTTATGACTTTTACTTGCCCACCACAGAATGACTGAACTAGAATTGCTGTGTTTGAGCAATAAGGTGGACTTAAGGAAGTGAAGAAAATACAGATTTCTGTTTTCTTATCCATTTGTGATTGTCTGGGTGAAGACATCATCTTCTTCCTGACAGAATAACGTCACTTACAGAGAAAGTCAAAGGCAGTCATACAGAGGTAAAACAGAGCCATTAAAACAAGCCAGGGGAGCGGAGGGGAATTTCCCTTGTGCATATTCCTCATTTCCTGTTCCAAATGTTTTTTTAGTCCTTTAAAATTACCAGGCAGACCGGCTCTGCAGATTGGTCAGTTCAGAGCCTCTCTGTAAATCAGGTCCTCTGTGACCACAGTGCAGAAACCTCACTTCAGCCTAATTCAACAGCAGAAGTTTTGGCAAGTGCAGGTGCAGCCCATTTGCCAAGGGGTCTGCGGTCCTCATCAAATCAATTACCACCGCTGCTGGCAACGCGAAGACGCTCCTGCTTAAAAGAGGGCTGTGTCTGAGGAGCCCAGAATCCAGGCTGTATTTTTAACCCAGCCAAGACTGGTCAGGCTGGAAGTGGAGGAGCGTGGCTCTCCACTGGTGCAGTGATTTCTGCTGTGGTTTGGGGATTTAAAGAGGGCTTTGGTCTCTCACCTTCCTTGCCCCACATCACAGACCCTAACGTTACCACTAGGTAAGGACAGGAAACATTTTAATGGTGATGCAGTGCATCTGCGATGAGAGCAGAAAGGGAAAAAAGAAACTCCATAATTCTGTGTCTCCTGATGCCGGTACAGACTGCTGCTATCTTCACGACTCCTTTTGACCCTGTAAAGTGTTGCTCTTGCCAGAGTGCCCAGGCACATGAACAAGCTTTGTCTGGGCAAACAGAAGCGCAAACTTCATATTGCACCAGCTGCCTCAAGGTACCTTAGTGAAGGCTGACCAGCTTGCCAGCCTCATGGGGAATGTGAGATACATGTTCCCTTTTTGCCTGAGGAGTAAAACACCTCAAATCACAAGGGAGTAAAACAGGCAGCGGGCAGCAGAGCACAGAGTGGGCAGCTGTGTTCGTGAGCCTACAGACTGAGTGCAGAGTACCCAAAAAACCTGACTATATTTATCTGCTAACACCAGATCCCTTCGATGCGGCTGCACACTGCATTGTAAAGCACAATGCAGTAGAAAAATAGGCCACTAGCAATGTGTATAGAAAAGTTTTGGTTTGGTTTCCCTGGCTTTTCTTTACCTGCCTCAGTTCAAGTTAGATGATCTCTACAGCTATTGGCTTCATTCCATACCATACTACTGAGCTGCTCTCTAGAGATATCTGTTTCCAAACCTCAAGTTATTTCCTTTAAATTTAACCTAAATTAAGGAGGCAATAGAGGGAAAAGTGGCTGGTGGTCTCTTAGCAAAAAAAGCTGTCCATGTTCCAAATTTCCCAATAGGTAATTTTTTAATTAAAAGGCAGTAGTTCTGGGGAGGAGAGCAGAAATGCATGACGGAAGCCCTTCCCCAAGCCAGTACCTCATTTTTTTCGTGTCTTTATGGCTCTACAATTCTAGAAAAGCCTCTGTCGCATGCTAACTGTCCTGGCTGTAACATCTGCACAGTGGGTTTAGTTTTTTTTTCCTCTAAAGCCTGGCTTTTGGAAAGTGACCAAGCCAGCTAAAATGGACAAAGCAACTCAGGAATACAATTTCACAGAAATCTTGGCAGAAGGTGAGCATGGTCCTGCCAGGTTCCGCGCAGCCTGCGTTCCTGCAGCAGATGCACAGGGAGCCCAGAAGGACAGCCAGCTCCCTCCTTTCTGCCCTGTAAAGGCACCCCCGGGCTCCTCCAGGACTTTCTGCCTGCACCCTATCCCCTCACGGCATCTTGAGAGCGATCAGTGAAAGCTGCCCACCTTCCCTGCCACAGCACTGAGCAGTGTGGATGAAGAAGCAGGTGGAGGTGGAGGTGGCCAGCTCCTTCCCAGACATCATGATGTCAGGAAGGTCTCTGACATCACCGCTGGGCTTGCTCCCTGTGCTGTTAATGCGCTACCTAGAAGACAACTTTAATGCCTTTACTCAGTTGCCTGCTGAAGGCCTTCCCTCCTGCTTCTCACCCGCTTGCTTTGCCATTGGTGTAATAAATACAGGCCTCAGGAGAAGGACAACTTCCAGTGTACATCTGCCTAAACTGCTGTTGTCATCTACAGAGCTTCTTCCTGGTTTCATATATATATATACCTCCATATTTTGGCGATGTAGTGAGTACAGCCTTTATTTTCACCCTGCTTTAATTCCACCCCATAGTACAAACATTTACCATGTAAATGTATTCAAACCACAAATTCCACTGCCCAATGCACACTGTGAATATTTCCCCCTCCCCAGCATGTTTTAAGGTCACTTCCATCAGTTCAAACACTGATTATTCATTATATCAAGTATCCAAGCTGCTAGCTGATGACAGCTGGGAAACCATAAGCTGCCTTGAGGCTTGTCTTCCTATCAGCTCCTGCAGCTGGGTGATGTGGGATTTTTTTTTTTTCTGCCATTGAAACTATTAGGTTGCTGCAGTTTGTTTGGTTTCAGCTTACCATAATTGCTGCCATTTCCACGGCTGATTTGGACTGTGTTTGAAGTTGATGTACAATACAAAGTGTGCTGCATGTGTAGCTGCTCTCCATGTGTCAAGAAATTAGAGAGGGAGAGTGTGTGTATATGTGCGTGTGTGCATATATATAAACATCTGCCATGTAGCTGTCTTCTACTTACTCATGTCTCTGAGGAGTTTACTCTACCAAAGGCAACTGAGTGTCTTAACTGCTCTCACAGTGATAATCATTCAGGTTCCTGCTACTGGTGAGATTAATTTTGGTTGGGTAAGAGCAGACACCACAGGCATGGGAGAAGTGGGATGACTAGAATAGGGTATTTAATGTATATACCGTTACAGGCCACAAGTCTCAAAGATATTGGACTTGGAGGTGGATGTGGATGTGAAGCCACCAGGGTGATATTTGTTCATGGTCCTGGCTCTCTCGTCGCTCCTTGAAGCACTGTAAGTGCAGTCCCAGAGCTTGTCTTACCCCAGGCCACCAGATATTTATGGCCTGGGGACCTGGAGGGAACCCTGGCCCAGGGGAGGAAAGACAACAGCTGTCACGGAAGACAGGGTGGCCCCTCATTGGAGCTGCTGGCATGGGACCTCAGGACAATGGGATAGAAGCCCTTGGGTGAATTTTCCTGTGTCTCGGATCCCCATTTGTTACTGAAGGATAACAAAGCTGCTGCCAACTCCTTCTGCCACATTTGCAGTGCAAGCTCCTCCAGGGGAGGACCCCTTTCTAGTACAGGTCAATGCATTACCTAGTCTGATGGTAAAAGGCACTGGTCACAACCATGTTACACAGGCATCTGAAGAGCGTCTGCTAAAAAGGAAAACAGTCAATCATACTGCAGTATGTTTTCATTAATAGAATTGGGACAAACAAAAGTAAGGTGAATTAGATCTCTTATTTCCATTAATACAAATATTTATAGCCTTTCTGTTACATATTTAGTCTTCCCTATGCTAACCTGCAATGGCAGTCATTAGAGTTTGTCCTTTGAATGTCCAGGAGGTACTCATATGAGGCAAAGATGGAGGAAGCCAGGGGCTTTTTTTAAAGCATATGAGGATCAGAGAAGAAGGAAAGAGTGCTCATGAATGGGAGGACATCTCCTTTCACTGAATCTCTTTTTTTTTTTCTTTTACTTGTCCCCAGGCTCTAGCACAGCTGGGAGGCACAGCAGCATATCATCTGACAGAAATAAGTATAACTAGATAGGAGACAGAAGTGTGGAAACTTTGTATGTTGGGCTAATTGTAGTGGGTGGACCAGAGATGGTTTCTAGTGTCTGAAAGCCCTGTCCATGATAGCAATGGGAGGCAGTCTGTAATGTCTTTCTTCACACCCTATTTTTTCTTGGTGGGAAGAAACAGATATTTCATGGCAAGTAACTTAACCGGCAATGGATACTGGACTGAAAACAGGGGTTCCACTGTCCTGGTGTCACTGGTGGATGCGTTGAGTGTGAATTCTTGTGCCTGGTACCCCCACTCTCATGGAGTGCACCAGGGCAGGACTCCTGGAGATGAACACAGCAAACAGTAAACCTGCTTAAGCTGATAGCAGCTGTATGTATATCTCCTTGGTGAGTGTAAAATCACTCAGACTCGGAGTATGAAGACCCGAGGACACATCTCCTGGGTGTGTGCTGAACTAGCCCAACAGCCCTGGCCAAAAGCAGATGCCAGCAGAGGAGTGGAGGAACATGACATGAGTAAAGGAAACAAATGGTTAAGCCTCTGAGAACTGGTCCTGGGCCCTTGAGCTACCATGGCCACAGATCTGTGCCTTGCTATGGCTCAGGCAGCAGGAGGCTGGAGACTGAACCCAGATGTGCCTGGGATGTGAGCTATTTTCCCTCCACCCATTCTTTTTTTGATAATTGGGATAACTGGGCCATGGTCAAGCGTGTGCTTCAAGATCCATAGGTTAAATGCCATGAAGGACAGTCTTTATCACAGTGTACCATCATATGAGGATCCCAAAACCCAGGGCCAGGTCCCTCAGGTGAATCCACATGTTGCGTCACCCACCGTCATTCACTTAGGAGCCTGTGCCCCTGCTCCAACAGAGGCTGATCGACAGCTCCCAGCCCCTTCTTCTCCATCATCACTCTGGCCCTGCATCCACTCACCATCTCCTCTGTGCTTGCTGCTGCCTGCTCCTCCCTGGATGCCCTGCCTCCCTCCTACATTAGCCACCGTTGTCCTGGCAGCCTGTCTGGCAGTACTGGTCTGAGACACCAAGGTGTGCTGATTACAGCCTCCTTTTTTTTGGTCTGAAACCTGAACAATGGCTAAGCAGCAGCATGTGAGTATATCTTTGTTTCCGCCTGTCCTCTTACTCCCTATTTGTCAGGATTTGCTAGGTTGGAGAAGCTCCGCTGATGGAGAGATGCCTTTGGTATAGCAAGGACTTGAGCCCAAACCCTGCAGGATGGGATTAGACCAGCACTGCCCTGCCTGTCTTCCACACTCACAGGTCTCTGTTGACACAGCAGAGACCAGCTGTTCCAAAAACAGCATGGGAGCCAAATGCAGGTGACAGCTACAGCTCTACAAAAAGTAAGTGGTGGCTGTCAAACACAAACTTTCCTTGTCAGCATCACCTTTGCCAGACTATCCTTTTCCCCCACTCAGCAAATGGTTTATTTGAGCATCTTGTGACACACCACCTGAAGACCTCCCTACCACCACCACAACTGCCCAGGAGTGTGATCCACGGTTAAGGATGTATTTTTAAAGCAAACTAATAACATACACTATGTAGGAAAAGGCTTGAGTCCCTTACTGTGAGCAGCTTTTGCTGAGCTGAATGAAACAACAGGTTGCAAAGCCTTTTGTTTTTCAGACTGACACACAGACCATTTTGCATTTTTGACCCATTACTTCGCCGTCCAGGCGAACACATTTTTGGAAACACAACAGAGGGGCTGTAGACACTATACTTGCTGACGCTGACCATAATCAGCAGCATTTCACAGGAATGACGGCTGGCAGCCGCAGTGCTGACTGTGAAAAAGCCCAGTGAATGAAAAAGTTGCAGTAACAAAAGCCAAATTAAAACAACAACGAATGCCTCCCTCCCCTCACATTTGCAATCATTTTGCCATTCACATGAGGCTCTGCTTCGTGCAGCCCTCCTTCCCCACCACGTCCCCACAGGGGTCCCTCTGCACCCTCATGCTCAGGGCTGAAACCTCAGCTGGGCACAGGGCGCACCAGCCAGACCCAAACACATATTAAAGAGGGTGGGGGGGCTTCCACCAGTCTACAGTGCAGATGTCCTGTAACAAGCCAGATAACATTCCACCACATCACGGAGAAATGGCGATCTCCAGAAGCGTGTCATCTAAGGTTTCTCTGGTTTTTTTTCTGTTGCTGTTGTTGGCCTCGTGCTCATTCCTGCCCTGGAGTGGAGCTCATGGGTCTCGCTCCACCAGCAGAACAGATGGTTCATGGTATCCACAGCCAGACCAAGCTAAGCACAGCAGTGAGGCCTACAAGAGCATCGTTATTTTGATTTCCTGTTTAAAAAAAATAAAAATAATTGAAAGATTTTCTTTGCTGGAGAGAGAAGAGACCTTTTCTTTGACTTAGCAGGAAATGATTGCAAAAGTAAATGAAGATTAAGGAGGTTGAACTGGAGGGGAAATTTTCAAGCCATGAAGAGGTGAAATACTTAAGAATGCCCCTGCAATATTTTGTTTCAGAGAGAGCAGAGGATAAGGAGGTCAGTTCCTCAGATAAATTTATTTTACTGTTTGTGACTCAAAAGTCTCTTCATTCAGGGGACAAAAAGAAGAAACAAAGAAATCCGCGTGACAGTGGGAAACAGACCTTGTAAAGTCCCACGTTTGAAGAAGCCAAAAACCACATGTTGAATGGATGTAGGGCATAAATCGTTTTCACATTGATGGAAATCCTATATGTCTTCCTACATATGCCCTTACATTCACTCAGTGTTTTCTTCAAGTAGCAGAACCAAGGCAAAATCCACCCAAGCATTAGGATTTTACAGTAAAAGTCTGTTCAAAATAACAATCCCAATGAACCATCTCAGAGGGACCTAAACATTTTGTTGATAAAGTAATGTTTTTTTTATGAACATAATGGTTTTTTACATCCACTGTTGTTATGAAATGCGGATAATAGGCCCAAAGGAGTAAGTGTAAATAAATATAAAGCAGTCTGGAGTTTCATGTTAGGAGCTAAAAGGAAGGCTAGGGCTTACCTGATACCACATGTTAAAACTACAATTGCAACATTAAAATGCGATTTTGTGTTACCTACAGTTTGTGTAATAGAGACAGACCAGCCTGGAGGGGAAAGCTTTTGATGGAAAACAACAGGGGGAGAAAAGTGATGACACACAATCACCAACAGAGAGTTCATAAATTAGCATTAGAGAGTAAACCAATGCGGGCAATGTTGTGATAGATATCTGCTACAGACCACCTGGTCGTGAAGAGGCAGATAAGTCCTTCTTTGGTCAACTGCAAGAAGCCTCTTGTCTGCAGACTATTGTCTTAATGGGCAACTTCAACCACCCCAGTAACATTCAAAGAGTAATGCAGTGGGGCACAAGCAATACAGGAGGTTTTTCAACATCCTGGCAAAGGTGATCGAGCTGCTGATAGATGGAGATGCTCTGATGAACCTCATACTTACACGAAGCAACAGCTGGTTGGGAATGTGAAGGTCTGCAGCAGCCTGAGCTTCAGTGACCCTGAGATGGTCCAGGTGAAGTGCACTATTTTGAGAGGAGGTAGGTTTGAAAAAAGCCTGGGTTGAAAAAAGTGCTGGGTCAGGGGCATATAGCAACATATATAAACACCTGACGTGAGGAACTAAAGGAGATGGAGCTTAGTGGTGCCCAGTAACAGGACCACAGGCAATAGGTGCAAACTGAAATGCAAGAAATTCCACTTAAAAAAAACCCACCAAACTTCTTTACCATGGCACAGATTTCCCAGAGAAGCTGTGGCATCTCAGTCTTGGAATTACCAAAATCTATGTGGAGGAGGTCCCAAGCAGCTTGCTCTGGCTGACCTTGCCAGTCCCAAGCAGAAGGGACTGGACAAGACAACCTCCAGATGTGCTTGCCAGCCTTAGCCATTCTGTAATTCTGTTGCACATTAAAGGAGACTTTTTCATAGTAAGACAAGATCTGACTTCCTGGGAATCAGAAGTTGCCTTAAACTAATCTGACTTAAGTCACTTTAAATATAATTTGTTAAAAGAGCACATTTGTGGAGTTTTGCAGGATAGCAGGCATGCAATCTTTACTCACTAATAACCTCTAATGAATTCCCATAAACCAGCATGGAAAATTTCTTCTTACCAATGACAGAACTGTAAATATCTGAAACAATAAGGTTATACTCATGGCAGAGTGGTTAGAAATTACTGATGGAGGGATCCCCAAACGGCTCCACTCCCAAACTCTCCCATTTGTACCAGGTTGCACGTTCTCCCTTGAGTAAAGTCTACTGGTATAGACCAGGCTGTGGAAAAAAATATATTTTTAGTATGAAAAACTCAACATTAATACAGTTAAGAGTTTCTGAATTCAGCATGAAAACACATTAGATCAAGAACTGGTGACAAATCCTACTTCTCCGATGTCAGGTGGATTGAGTAATGTCTGGAAAGACTGATTCTAAAATGAGTGTCTGGACATGTCAAAACAGTTTAAATACCCTTTCCAGAGTGTGCAAAAATGAAGTTGACTGTTCACTTCATTTAAAATATTCTTCATACCCCAATGAAGCTATTATTTACCATATTGTAAACCTTTCAATTTTTTAATATGAATGCTCCCAGCAGCCAAAGCTTATTCAATATAACAATAACTTGAAGGAAGATGTATGAAGTAAACACTTTTTTAGCTGCTTTCTTAATGGGACAGAGACAGTTTTTGAACACGAAAGTTAGGGCACTTTCTTGATCTGCATTGGTTATACATTTACAAGAGCACTACTGAATATTGCACAGGTCAGAAAAGTCTGGACAAGAAGTATGGTTTTATTCCCTGGAAGTACCCATACTTGGATGAAAGCTGAGCTACTTTTGATCAAGTGCAGCCTAAGCTGGAACACAGGCAATAAAAATATGTTGTATTTTAGTTCACACCAGTACAAACAACATGGAGAAAACCGATTACAGGCTTCTCTTCTAGGAGTTTAATTCATTTCCCAGATTTCAACTGTCCGTGTTTGGACGTATCAGATGCTCAGCGCCTTCAGAGATCTAACTTTTCTGTTCCCAGGGGCAGTGTTGGAATCTGTCTGGATGGCTTCACCATGACTCCAGGAGACCCCTGGTGCAGGCAGTGCCGTTGGAGTATATATCTTTCAAATGAATCTTAATATTCCCCAGAGTTTTAACAACAAAAATTTGAGAGTTTGACATCCAGAACATCTGCAGAACCAGTCTAAATGGCTCAAGCTTTTCTGAGCTGTTTGCATAACTAGTGAAAAAGTAGTTTACAATACTTCACATGATTTCAAGAAACATGGCAGATAAAAAAGAGGCATCTACGTTTTTAGTTATTCAGTTGTGTCTTGTTGATTGCTTTTGTTTTGTTACTTTTCCTAATTTCTTTGTTCTTCTACTCACTGCAAAGGCGTCCTGCCAAAAATAAAAATCCTCAACCTCTCTTTCTCCCCTCAAACAACAAAAAATGTTTTTAAGCCACAGGAGTAGTAAGCATTATAATTTAACTGTATGTG
This sequence comes from Tringa tobata, assembly GCA_033628505.1. Lineage (NCBI taxonomy): Eukaryota > Metazoa > Chordata > Aves > Charadriiformes > Scolopacidae > Tringa > Tringa tobata. Next base: position 8,404,669 of record JAHREE010000067.1, read on the forward strand.
GCAGTGGCAACTCCTCAAACGGCTGTGTTTTAAGCATCTTGTTGCTCTAGAAATAATCTGCAAGTATATCAAGAATGTTTCTGCTACATGAAATCTTTCACACACATCTCATTCTTTCCTCAATCTTCTTCATTATCCCATGTATATTTGTGAAAAGCAATCTTGGAATATATGCACTGCTTATGGCTTCCCCACCTAGACTTTTTTCATTCTGAAAAAATGTGAAAGACCCAATTCTAACATTCCTTTTAATGAAACATCAAACGTTATGGTTTGCAGTAATTCTTCTGCCCTCCAAAATCAATTTCTTTTGCATTTTTGACATATGAAGCAAAGCTAAAACATAATGTTTTTGTTGCTATCGTGTTTCAATCAACAAGAAGTTTACTGTATTGTCAGTTTCTCAAATGGAAAAAAAACACCTCCAAGCCAAGTTTATATGATTTTAAGACTGCTGCTGAGCCAAGACTCACTTTTTTGTAACACACTTTTACTAATTTAAGCTCTATTCCAGAACAATACTTAAATATTTGTCTGTATGCTTTGGATAGTTCAACCCAGCAGAAATATGAGCAATTTTCCCCTCCCGAATCTTTTTTCTTCTTTTCTAGTTTTAAGGTTCAGAGTCTTGTAGTAGTGACAAAAAGCAGGGCATTATAAAACGTACACGGAACACTGGCGCATAGGAAGAAATTATGTAAAGAACTTCTGTTCTTTATCTTCCCTCACAAGAAGGTTTATATGAAATTGAATGATCGGAGCAGTACTGAAAAAAAATATTCACAGAAGATGGGATTAAACCATGGGATCTGTTCCCATAGACAGACCCTAAAATACAAAATGTAACAACTTTCAGAAAGGGCTAGATGCTCATATAAACTTTGAAAATATCAAGGACCAGTGTTCTGGAAGAGGTATTAAAACATAGTCTCCAGAGCTTAGGCAAAACTATAGTTATCAGTAATCAAGATGATCCCTTGTCTGCAAATTTCTTACACTTTCATCTGAAGCATCTGGCACTGACAACTTTCAGATGTGGGATGCTAGGCTAGACAGATGATGGACATAATCCAGTATAACAGTCTCCACATTCCAGTTTCACTGTATAGAGGTTACCAGGTCTTTTTCGCATCCATGTAGAACCTAGAATTTTCCCTGACAACCCTCTGCAGTGCCCAGGACCAAAACAAATACAACACAAAGCAGATTTGTACAAGCATAAGTCTATAAACCACAAAGGTGCGATACTACCAGTTAAATCAATTATTATATAGTTTATACCCTTTTCTTCTTTAAAACAGATCTTCTTTATGGAGAGAGGTTGTGAAAAGTGAGAGTTAATTAATCAAGTTTTATTCACAAATACTACATTAAAAAGGACAGAAAAATGAAATTATTTTCTAGGAATCTTACTCCTGGAATCTGTGCTTGCAGCAAAGGTTCTTTTACAAGCACACTTTTTTTTTTTTTTCTTTTTTCTTTCTTTTTTTAATACCAAACATTTCAGAATCAGCATTTTAATCCAGTATCAATTTTTAAATTCTAGGTCCTGATTTTCAGCTGATGTCACTCAGCATGTTTGTGTTTATCTCACTAGAGCCGTCACAAACCAAAAGAATCAGTAGGAAACACCAAAGGTGCCTGGTCCTTGACCCACCTGAATGGTAAGAATGACTGAAGGACATTATTCCCAACATGTGCTTTTTTAAGCTCTTTTTAAAGGGGAAACACCAACTCATGATTTCACCTTCACACGCCAGCTGTCTTGGTGACTATTCCATTGCTTCACAGTCCTTACCATCCACCTGAGTTACAGGAAACCAGGGTCTGGGGCAGAGCAACAGTGGATTTATCTGAGGCTGCAAAGTTTTCTGACAGTCTAATAAATATTTCCTTGCCTGTTTTAATGATGCCAATATTTCCTAATCCCTTAATAGAACTGTGTAAAAAAACCCTAAATATTCAATTTTCTAAAGTACATCTGGTATGATCCTAAAATTTAAACACACACTTGGCGAACTTAATTGAAAGCCTTGCCTTTTCCAGTGACACGCACTTTCTGTCTGCAGTAAAAGAAAAGGTGGAAGTCTCTCACAATACAGTATTATTGACAGGCCTCCAGACCTGGCTTATCCTGTCCTCAGTAATATTACACACATCAGGATGCAGACCAACTATAAAGCATTCCTTAGGACAATTGCTGCAACCAGCAGCTGCTTTTTAAATAGAAAATTAAGGTTATTCCAGATTTTCCCTCAGACATACAGTAATGAGTTGCTTAGCACTGCGTGGCAGGGAGACACACGGTTATATGAGATGCCTGGGAGAGCAAGAGAGCATGCTACAATGCTGGGAATTTAAAAAATGCCTCAGAGATAAGGTGGAGGCTGCTCACATATAGAAACAGGCACTTATGAAGTAAATGTCAGTGGTTTTTACCAGGCGTGCAACAGCTCTCCTCAGCACTGTGGGGATGGGCTCTGCACCATGTGAATGCTGGGTGGTGATGGGGACCCTTCTGCTCTCAGGTCCATTTACTCAGCTTCTGTTAAGTTGAACTTTTGGTGTCCTTTTTGGTGCTTTAGGTAGTTTAGCTGAACATTTGGTGTCCCTTTTGGTGCTTTAGGTAGGGCCAGGAGAGCACTCACACTTTTCTACCCCTTGATTCACCATGGCAAGAGCAGTCCCACAGTGCACCAGCTGGTTTCTTTTGGGGTAAAACTAGACCAGCAGATGCATCCCAGGAGGTCACCTAAAGCACACCAGCCACTCCTCTACACCTTGTCCAAAGCAAAATTACCTGAGCACATAGTCAGCAGGCCTCTGCACCACCGGTTTCACTGTGCTGGTCTGCTCTTCCCATGCTGCACTATTTGCAGCTGCTGGAAGCTTGTCACCCTGCAAGTGTAATGTGAATTTACAGAGGACTTTGGTGAACAAAAGCCTAGTATTGACACACCATTATCCACACTGATTGCTACATCTTTGGTAGCATCAGCAACCAAGATACAAGCAATGACAAATTTTTGCTACTTATGAGTGGTCCGTACCTGCCCATTGATTGATCTCCAAGGAAGGCTTCTGCTGCTTCACAGCCCGCAGTGTGGTGCTGCTTAAAAGCACATTATAGCCATCACCTCAACAAAGTATCCTTTGGCTTTTTCAGACAGACAGTGTGATTGAACCAAATTAATGTGGCGGAGCCTGCTTTGACCAGAGGCTGCACTGTGCTACAACCTGTGGTCCCCTTCCCCCTTCTGTGGGACAATGCAAAGCCTAAGTTTTACTTCTGTTTCTTCCTGGCATCATTTTAGTAGGTCTTGTGCAACAGCACTATGTTGTTGCTACAGTTTTCCAACATTGCAGGAAGATGTTTAAATTTTAAAACCATGTGGTCATTTATGAAAACAACAGTTCCTTTTATATTTTGCCATAATATCTTTCACATTTTCTTTTACACATGTCTCTTCAAAAACAACTTAGTACCAAGCATAAATCAGCTGTCAGTATCCATTTAAAGATATCCTGCTTGAGAATATCAGGATGTGCACAATGCAGTATATTTAGACAAAAAACATCCATATCCTTTACACAAGAATCATTTTTGGCCTCCCTTTCCCCCCCCTCCTTCCTCTTCCCTTCCAAAATATGGACCATAGGGTGCATATCTTGTTACTCAGTAGTACATGAAGGTAAACTCTGCATTTCCTTTCCAAGCACCTGGAAGCTGGCCAGACCAACTGGGGCTTCGGCTGAAACCAACTGGGGAAAAGCTGAATGAACCAATTACAACAGGAAATAATAAAGAGGAAGCTCATGTGTATCAGTATTAATTGTAAGGGGGTTGTTTTTAGGAGAGGAAACTGATGAGCTGGACAAAGAGCAGCAACAGGGACTGATTGTGGCGCTCCTATTCATTCCCAGCTGTTAATACTAGTCCACCGCCACCATTATATCCCAATGGCTGGCATGTATACGCCTGGCTTTTATCAGTAAAGTGTAACACATAGAATCACAGAATCATGGAATTGTCTAGGTTGGAAGGGACTTTTAAGATCATCAAGTCCAACCATGCTGCCACAACCACCACTAAGCCATGTCCCTAAGCACCACATCTACACATCTTTTAAATACCGCCAGTGACAGCAATTCCACCACTTCCCTGGGCAGACTGTTCCAATGCTTGATAATCCTTTTGGTGAAGAAATTTTTCCTAGATATCCAATCTAAACCTCCCCTCTCATAACTTCAGGCCATTCTCTCTTGTCCTATCACTTGTTACTGGAGAGAAAAGACTGATCCCCTTCCTTGCTACAACCTCCTTTCAGGTGGTTGTGAGAGTGATAAGGACTCCCCTCAGCCTCCTTTTCTCCAGAATAAACAACCGCAGTTCCCTCAGCCGCTCCTCATAAGGCTTGTTTTCTAGACCCTTCACCAGATTCGTTTCCCTTCTCTGGATGCACTCCAGCACCTCAATGTCTTTCTTGTAGTGAGGGGCCCAAAACTAAACACAGTATTCGAGGTGGGGCCTCACCAGTGCCGATACAGGGGAATGATCACCTCCCTAGTTCTACTCACCACACTGTTCCTGATACAGCTGAGGATGCTGTTGGCTGGCGTTCTTGGCCACCTGGACATACTGCTGGCTCATATTCAGGTGGCTGTTGACCAACATCCCCAGGTTCTTTTCCACTGGTCAGCTTTCCAACCACTCTTCCCCAATCCTGTACTCTTGCATGGTGTTGTTGTGACCTAAGTGCAGGATCTGGCAGTTGGCTTTGTTGAACCTCATACCATTGGCCTTGGCCCATTGCTCCAGCCTGTCCAGATCCCTCCGTAGGGTCATCCTACCCTCAAGGACATCAACATTCCTACCTCACTTGGTGTAGTCTGAAAATTGACTGAGGGTGCACTCAATCCCCTCATCCAGGTCATTGATAAAGATATTAAAGGAAACTGGGCTCAATACTAAGCTCCAATAATTCCTTCAAAGGTCTTCTCAGTGAAGCAGAAACAACGACCAGAAATAACCCTACTGGACATTGATTGCTTTATGTCTATCCTTTTCAAACTTGCAGGGAGACACAGGCATTGAGAGGGGGTCTTTATTCTGCATCCTCCAGGGAATAGTGCCACAAGACCCTGCACCAGTCCCCATCTTGCTGCACATGGTCATCGGGCTGGTGCTTGGCCGGGGATCCGGATGGCAGCAGGTGCATGGGATGCTGAGGAAGTGGACAGGGACAGTCTAGCCCAATTCCAGATGACTCAAGGCACAGAGGACAATAATGAAAAATAGGTAAAGACCTGGCCCAAACCACTGTCAGTGACAAATACAGACCAGATGGTGCACCTTGCTGAGGCAGGATGAGGATGCTGTGCCCTTGCCTCAGCATTTGTGAAACTGTTTAGCCCAAAATGAGAAGAATCTTTACTCTGCTTTAACATATCTGTGTTTCCACGGCTGCATCTTTTAAGTATAAACATTTCATGCTTTAAAGTTTTAAGGAATGAATATGTTACACTGACAGCCCTCTTTTAAGGAAACCCCATAAAATACCAGTATGTTTAGTTCTGTCTACCTGTCCTGTTGCTAGTTTGAAATAGCCAGTAATTTCTACTGAACAGTCATAGTCTTCTCTCCCACAGGGCCTGACATAAAAATGGACTTATCACAAAACTAAATGACAGATTATTTTTGCAGAAAAAAATTTTAGTTATGTACCCTTACAACCAACTCCATTAGGTTTTCATACTCCCTCTACTCCTTGCTTTCTCCTTGCCTCCCTCCCTCTTTTCAAGAGAAGTTTTTAAAGCAGTAACTGGCAGGATTCCAGGGGTTATGTTACTGCCAAAAATTAATTTAAAGAAACAAAAGAGAGAGGCTGCAAGTTGTTGGTTTTTTTTTTTTAAAATAAAAAGAAAAAGAAAGGAGGAGTGGGAAACGCATTCCCTCTTAATCTGGGACCTTAGGTTTTGGCAGTGTAACTAACGGCATTTCACCTTGAAAATGGGCCTCCCTCCTCTGTCTCTCCTGTCCACCAGACATGGCTGACTGCATTGAGCTTTTCCCTTTTTCTACTTCAATAAGAGACATAACATTTCACTTCTACAACTGCAGCTTGCTGGTTTGTAAGGAAGAGATGTAGTCTAGTGTAGCATCTGGTTCACACTCTCTTCCTAGGCTTTACATGCTATTCTTATATGATAGTAAACGAATATGGCTGAGAAGTGATATGGAAAACTAGCTTTGAAGAAGATTTTGAAAAGAAGAAATTGGATCTGTTTACAGGAGGGCTGATTCTGCCACTACATAGTGAAGTGGATACTTTCAACAAAATTACTTCTGTTTATTTTTACAGCCTTGTACTCACATCCACTAAAAACTAGTGTCTTTCACAGCAGCTTTCTGGGACAAGTCTTAAACAAACAGGCAGAAGCTAGCCCCAGCTGTAACCTCAGCTGAGCCTGGGAAAGGCCCAGCATGCCAGGGCAGACCCACTCCATGGACCTTGTGGGGTGTCCCTAAGATCATTAGCGACAACTCATTAGAGAGATGCTCTGTACACTTGCTGACCTTCTCTGGCTCTTTTCCAGTTCTGCTGCATGCTTCGCAGTATGAAAGAACTAAAACAATCAAGAGACTTAGGAATTTAAGTGAATGGCAAAATTATGCTCTCTGTTTTGTCTTCTCCCCTAATAAAACTACTGTTTTATATGCTTCCTCTATCTCTGTTGAGTATCTAGCCGATATTTTCATGAATCTGTTGTGTACTCACGATCTCAATCTAAACTGTAGTGGTCAGCTCAAAAATTGCCATTTAATAGGTGAATTTAAGAACCTTTTTTTCCACCCATTTATCTCACTTTATTTTTATCTACCTTGAATGCCAGCCAGCAGAACCTTCTGTAACTCTTCACAGACATCCTTCATCTTTGCTGGTCCAAGTAATTCAGTTTCATCAGCAAATTTTCTTATGTCACTGCTCTCTGAATATAAAAGGTCCAACCACAGATCACCATTTAAACCCCCTGCTGACCTCAGTCTGCTCCAAGAATTGGTGATTTATTCATAGGTCCCATTTCTTACCCTTTATCAAGTATTTATCCATGTAAGAATCTCCTGTCTTAAGTTATGTTCCTTCAAAGGTTTTGGTGAAAAAGTCTGACAAAAGCCTCTGGAAAGCTAAAAATAAATGGTGAATAGGATGACTCATCCACGTGCCTCTTACTCTCTTTCAAGAATGCTATCAGGTTTGTACAGCCAAGCTTCCTTTTACAAAGTCCATGTTGACCTTCCCCATCCACCAGTTTTATTGAGTGTGCCTCCCTGGCACATCTTTCTACACTCCCAAAAGGCCAAGAAACCAACAGGCCTTTGAACACACAGTTCAATAACTTGGAGTTTTCCAAATCCAGAGCTAGGAACAAGGGCGAAGGCTGATTTCCTCATAGGAAAGTTCTCTTGGTTTAACCTCTTCTGTACTTCCACATGAGTCTCTAAATCCTTCTTAACTTCTTCTGTACTTCCACAAGTCACTAAATCCATCCTACCTCTGCCACGGCACTCCAGCACAGAAAGGAGGTGGGGCTGGCCAAGAGATAGGTCCCAGGTTATTTAAAGGACAAACTACCCAGCAACTTGCAGAATGAACAGCAAAGCATTTGCATCATGAGTTTCTTGAGAAATGCATTCCGGAAGGAAAACCAAAACCAAGCTCCCAAATTCTGCATTGGTACTTTCCAGACAAATCTGAGAGGCAGGCTAATATTGCATTATTGAAGTAGTATTGCAATAGTCTAATCACCAGTTAAAATTGCAAAGATTGCATCACAATGCACTCTTTATAACTTCATAGCAGTAATTAAATGCAAAACGGGGCACCTGGCTTTCTACTTGATGTTCTTGGAGCACAACCAGATGTCTAGATTGTCCGCAGATGGCCAGCAAACATTCTCAGAAATCAGCAGTGCTTCTCCTATGATTAAGGGCTGCAGATTCACACTCAGAAGTTATTAATATTACTCACTACTTACATTATGGGGTCTTTAAGACCCCACCTGGAAACTGGCTATCAGGTCCCTATCTTTTTTGTTCCTGGTTGAAAACAAAGTAAGAGACAGTCCTTGCCTTGAAGAGCTCAAATATCCACACCATGGAGACACATTTACTTCACATCTCTGAGAGATATTTTATGTAGTGTTTTTATATTTCTTCCTGACTTGCCACAATTTTCTCTCCCCATGATGATATCTCGCATCTCTCTTTTCCCTCAGGATCTTAACAATGTTAAACTTTTCAGGTGTGTTTGGTTTTTATCCAAAATTTTTTCCTTTACTACTTTTTTTCCAACTCTCAGATCCGTAATTAAATCCACATTATTAATAAAAGCCACTCAGTCCTTTTTTTTCAGCTGAAGCACACAAAACAAGGGTTTAACTCTTCAGTAGCACACTTGGCTTCTTGACGTATGTGCAATGCATCAGCTTTCCAAATCTAACAGGACCAGCTCAAATTTCTATATAATAGGTTTTCACACAGCAACAAGCAAATATTTTCTGGCAGTGGATGAACAGTGGATACAAGGAAAATGAATGAAAGCTGAACCCTAAATCCACCAACTTGAGGATGTCGTCCCTGAATCTACCTATTAATAAAAAAGAACCAGAGTAGTTGAATGCCTCCAAAGAGACAAACTGCTACAAACAGTATTTTGTGACACTGGCTGAGCTACAGAATTAGAGTAAGATTGAGCTTTTCCAAAGGGTGTGCCTGATGTTAAATTTTGATTGTTTGAGGTCATTGTACCAATCCTGACATTTCAGCAGTCCTAAAAACCAGATTCTTTTGTAAATACCAAAATACAGAGAAGTAACATAATATGTAGATACCAATCTTCCAAACTGGCTACACGAGATACCCATCTTTCACAAATTCCCTTCCTTTTCCTTCAATTCTCTATGGCAGTTTTTCTTTCACCTCTGTCTCCATCAGGCCCCTTCCCACGGTGAGCTGTGTCCATGAGACAGGAGATCCATGCTGTGCTGCGGATCACAAGGTCCCAGCCTTTCTAACCTTCCCACATGGAATCCAGGACATCACTCCCCTGAAGGAGGCACTGCCTCTGGCAGCTCTGCCAAGTCCTTTGAGGATCCTGAAGATTAACACTGAAACATTGACTATGACCTCATATTTCAATGGGAGCCAATGTAATGAGTAACAAACTGCGATGACACTTACTTGGCAACTGATGTCGCCCAAGTGGAGGGCTGTTCCACACAAAAACTTTCTCCATGTGACATTCAATGCTCGTTTCTAGGCATAATTCATACCACTACCTGGGGGCACCGACCTGGTAAGCAGCACTGATCTCTAGGTAAGAGGGGGCACCAGCAAACACAGCTGGAGGAAAGCCTGGAGGAATTTCCTGCTGTTGCTGTCCCGAGTCCCTTAGCAGACCACAGGAGGTGGCTGTGGCCCAAAGAAAGACACTGAGGAAAAAAAGTAAATAAGGTCATCATGTCTGGCATGTCTTCACAGTGTTCTCCTTTTTCCATCTGTGTTACCTTCCTTTCTCCATAGCCAGGTGTTGGTCCCAACTGTGTGAGGGGAAATGGCAGGAAGTTGTGTGTCCTCTATTTTAAGAACATGGTCAGCCAGACATGGCAAACCATTTTCCTAAATGTAATTGCAATGGAGGGCACTGTTTTTTAGCTGTTCCTCCACTTCCATTTGAAGAGCATTTGGGCTATGTTCTCTGCTCCAACTGCTTATTACTGAGTATTTTAAGATACAGTGATTATATTACACAGCATTTTCCGTACACATGCTCAGGCTTACAGTGAAAAGACCCTTTAAAATCATTTCCCTCGCCATCCTCCCATTTAATTCTGTAGCATTTTTCTTTAAAATAAGTGACAAACCCATTTACCCATGGTCACACTGATACAGTGGTGAGGAAAATTAGCCACAGCATAGATGGTTTTCTTTGAAATTTATTTCAGTGGTATTCACGCTACCTGTACATAAAAAAGATGTAAAATAGGGGACTCACAGGATCCCTAACAAAACCTTCATAGTATATATCAAACCAGAATTGTGGATCCATGCACAATTGTTCTTTTATACTACAAATCACAAAACAGAGTTTTCCCCTGTAAATTCACAAAGGGAGGATGGATAATTAAGTATACAAAGAAGTGACAAAGAACATGTGCAAATAGTGATACCACCCACATCCATGATGCAGAAAACAATGTCTGTAACCCTGAAGAACAAATACCACACTTTTGTTTTCAGAGCTGGTCTGTTCCTCTATAAGAGCGTACAGAGTCCTCAGAAATAAGTAAAAAAAAGGGAACCACAGCAGGCATCAGCACCTAGAAGAAAAAGAGAGAGCAGACAGACTGACAGTCCAAAAAGCCGCAGCAGGACTGCCGGGCTGTCCTAGGCACAATACGTCTGAAAGGGAGAAGCAGTCCTAAAAAGAAGATGACCTGGGATGACACACGTTTCATTTTATATGCCTGATTCCCCAGGCATTTCAAAACAACTCCAATGCTGCTACCAGAATGTCTTTAATCCTGTCAGTAATGGTTTTGCCTGCTTACCATTTGCTTTCATAGAAAATGAAGCATGTTACAAACGCTCCCCTCCATGTTTGCTCCTATGAGTTTTCTTTTTAGTGCCCTAAGTATCTCCTGCAGATCTGTTGCACAAGCTGATAGAAGTAGCGCTAAGGTGGAGGATAACCACCTTAAAAGTGCTTTCTGTTTATATACCTTTTTATTTTCCTGTGGTATTTCTAACCATGCATCAAAGAGCAGAGATAAAAACTCCTGCTCCTTGCATTCCCAGCGTGCTCCTCCCTGCCTCATTAGAGACACTGTTGAAGGACACGATAAAGCTGAGCTGACCTGCTTCAATCTCATCCATCAGCGCAGGCACAATTGGAAACAAGCCCTCCTGTAGTAATGTCAGCACTTTTATCGACAGCAAGTGTAAACTAAACAAGGACAGAAGGCAAAACACCAGAAAGTCCTATCTGGTGTCTGAGAAACTTCTTTACCTCTCTCTTTTGGCCCCCTTTTACACATGATGCAGTTGCCAGCGTGCACACTGAAAAATGGACTGCTGATACACCCACTACACCAGGTGCCTGTGACAATGTTTACAGACAAGTTATTTTGTGCATTGGTGGTGGAAACATGAAAAAGGTTTGAGAACTGGGCTAAGTCCTCAGCCGACACTAGTGCTTGAGGTCAACAGGAAGGCACTGCAGATCATCAGCTGAAACCAGGACATGGCAATACTTCAAACGAGGGATGCCCAACACCAATTCTTGCTTTTCTTCCTACACACAATACAAATATATATATACAAATATACACAAGCATTCATGCCTTTACTTTTCACTTGTTTAATGCTCTTTCATAAAAACTACAGTGTCCATCCTACCCAGTCCTTCACAGCACATCAAATCCCCAGGGATCTTTAGCAGAGATGGCTCCCTGTGTAGGCTTTTCTGAGACACAGGAACCCATGCACAGGCCCAGGAGCTAGCAACCTAGAGGCACTTGTATGCAGCCAAGCAGTGAGGAGCAAGGCAGGAAGAAAGCAAAGCTACTGGATGTATTTGAGGCTCTGGAGGTTCAGTCTGCTCCTCAGGTCAGGTTTGTCTCCATAAACCATGGAGCCTAATGCAGGATCCAAGTCATAATATTTCCACTGAAATTGCTCAGGTGAGTTTGTGAGGGGGCCACAGGTGTGAGGAGTAGACAGGGGCTTTTCTCCCACACAGCCTTACACCCGGTTAGCTGAGAGCACCACAGGGACCAGTGCCAGCCCTCTATCAGGAGCTGGAAGGGGACACCATCACTTCATTGCACACTCTCATGGAATAAAGCATAAATCCACCTACTGTGAGGTAGATTTCCTTTGGTGTAAAAACCTAACTTGCTGTTCTTAATGGACACGATTTCATTCCAGACAAGATTTCTCCCTTCATGCTCCATTGAGATGATATTTGTTTGATCAAGATAAAGTAGTTGCACGTATCTTCTTAAATCTCACCACCAGCACACATAACAATTAACTAGGGCAAAGCTGGGTTGTTTTCATCTCATATGAACTGATAACTCAGCAAGTTTTTGGGGTCAGCTTCAAGTTTTGCCTGGCTCTGTAGAGAGCCCTGGCCAGATTTCCAAACATCATCATTTGAGACACAGAGTGCATTTTTCAGTTGGGTGAGGCTGCGGGAAATGCAAATGTAAGCAGAAATGATGATGTCCAGTGGCAACTGTGTTTGTGCTGCTGAATGGTATCTGTACTGTACAACCAGGAAAATACATATAAAACCAGCATGCAAACAGACAGAAACTAAGTGAAAATGTCAAGGGGTACATTTCAAAGGCGTTCTGCTCTGGGTAGGCAACAAATGTAACCAAAGACTGACTACTGTATTTGTTAAACAAGATGAACCACAAGTGATAAATCTGGAGAAATCCATAATTTTATTGAATCACACTCAACAGTACTCAGAGTGTGTTACCGTAACTCTATCCCTTTTAATTCTGACAGACATGTTTTATTCATTACAGGCACAGACTGCAGATTCAAATGGAGGACTCTGTTGTGACAAATTATTTCTGACTTTGGGAGATATAATGAGCTGCAACTGTTGCACTGAAGTCATAGCCACTTGCATGGCAATTCTGCTACTTCATTTTCTAATTCCAGGGAGAGGGGAGTACTTAAACCAGTGTGCACATTCTTTTAAACTGCAAAGCCAGTGCAAATTACACAGTGAAGTTTGCAGAGGGTCATAATTTGTTTCACAAATAAATAAACAAACAACATTTGGTTCTCTCTGTGGCTACTAGGGTTCTTACAAAACTCCAAAAACAACAGTAATGCTTTTTACCATAAAATTATAAGGCAAGAAAAAGGATTTAGATAACAGTAAGGATCTTAATAGTATGTTTGTAAACTTACAAGCAAGCTTGTATTCAGCTACAGCTTCAGTTCAAATACCATAGCTCATACAAAGCCCACATTCTCTTTTTCCTTGTCTCCTTCCATTCCTCTCCAAGTGACACACCATCAGATAATGCGGTGCTTGCCAGGAGGGCTGAAACACATGGTGAAGTTTTGCAAAAGCCATCACTCCGCACTGAATTTCAACACTTGGATCATTTACTAGGATGATAATGTGTCAAAGTACCATGGCAATAGTCCAGCACTGTCCTCATACAGTCACGAGATTTCCAACAGCAGAGCTTCTTCAAGCTTCTGTTTTACAAAGGAGCCATATTAAAGAGGTAATTAAAGAGGTAATTCAGGTGAGCAAAAATAATGTTTTGTAATTGCCACCTCACATCCTGAAGGATTTTTTTTATTCTAAAGACACAACAAAATTATGGATCAAAAATTCCTTCAACTTGACAGCTGGTATAATTGTTATCAATTCCTGTTCTCTGTTACCTGCATTTCAGCTTGAGAGAACCTTCAATTCCTTTGAAAGCTTTAAAGGTTATTGGTGTCAAATTCCAATTTCAGTAAACATAACAGAAACTTCAGGAACCAGAAGCTGGCCACCATCTGCTGTTCAACACCTGTATGCGTCAACTGTTAGTACATGTTTAACTCCAAAGTGTTTGCTGCATTGCACCTAGCTATTGACATGATTTTTCCTTTTTAAAACTTTTGAACTTCGTAGATTTTCATAAATCAAGCATGAACCATCGGAGAGAGCAACATGACTTATGACAAAAGAAAGCATGTCTTGATGAATCAGACTAGAGTGGGTAGAAAGTTTGACATTTAGTTGATGTTTACACGACAATGTTAGTGTGATTCAGGTTGACTGCCAACATTTTGGTGAAAACAGACAATACTGAATATAAATAAGTACTTATGTTGGACATCAGCATCTTAGCAGTGATCAATAAGCATTTCATCTAGCCGCATGATAAAATAATGGATAAACTACATAGAGGAAAAAAGAGAGAAGAGAAAGCAGAAGTGCAAATGGAGGACTCATCTTCACAATTAGATTAAATAATATCAGATCATGGCAGGATTTCTCTTATTCCATCAGGCACCACAAGTGCCTTCTTCCATTAAGATAGTGGATAGTAAATCTGAATTCTTATCAAAGACTTGGAGAGGACATGGGACATCCTTATATTTCAAGAAGGCTCATTTGTATATTCTGAAATAATATAGGATAATGACCAAGGTGACTAGCAAGTCCTGTCAAAGAGAAGTGAAATTTGACATTACTTATGATTGTAAAGTAACTCAGGGAATTTCCTATTCCTGATAAGGTAAAGAGTCTGGGGGAAATTAGAGAACATGGTCTATATCCATGCTATACTCATCCATCTACATGGGTGATGCCATTTTCTCGTAATGACTAACAAATGAAACAGATAAATATGATGTATACTTCTGGTATTTTATGCTTTCCTGTGGCTGATGATTACTCAGAAGTTGAAAAGGCCAGCTACCCTAGTCAAACCAGAAATATAAGTCAGCTTCAGCCAAAATAATTTAAATGCTTTGCTCCACAACACTGAATTGCAAATATCACAAGTCTGATTTTTTTCATGGCATCCTAGATGTTGCCTACTGCCATTTCCAACCACATGTGAATCTCCAAAACAGCCTGAGCCTGCTTCAAGTTATGGGAAGAGCCCGTCTCATCCATCTGTAACTCTGAAACCTACCATTAGTTTGCTGCCACTCCCGCTACTCCCCCCATCTTGTGATGGGGGGAAGAAATGACTCCTCTCCCATTCCTCCTGGACTTGGATCCAGGCTCTAGGTGCAGCTTTGTGGGGGCAAACCAATACAGCTGTGAAGAACAGATCTAGATCCAGGTTTCTCTTTCACTTTGACAGACATTTGTGGCTACACACACAGAGAGAGACATACACACCCCCAGAGACGCAAGGATAAATACAGTGGCACAACTGCACAGAGCATCTCCTAGTTATCATCAGTCAGTATGGTAACATGTGCCTAAAGCTATGACCTCACCACTGGAAAATTTTGGATGTCTGTTCCTATAGGAGAGAAGACCACTTTAGCCAAGGAGGCCTGAATAGCTAACCTCAGAACAAAGTTTTTAAGCAAAACAATTCAATTCCTCAAAAGCATGATTTTTTCCCCCACTTCATGGTAGCCTCTGACCTCATGTCTGGAGGTGATGGATGAGGTGAGACAGAGCCATGGGAGAAGACCTGAGGATAGTTGCTGGCATTTTAGAGCCAGCAGTCATTAACAGACAAGGTTTCCTCAGAGGGAAATAAGAATTATTTCAAATCAAGAAAAATAAACACCAGAAGAATCAGCTGCGCAGAGTGGCTCACGTAAAATATGAATGTGGCCAAGGTTTGCAAGTCCAAAGGGAATCCAACTTTGTGAGCTTACCGCAGAAAAATGCAGGCCCCAGTCATGAGCTCTTATAAAAGCACTGAAACGAAAGAGTAAAGCTCTGCCTGAACATATAGAGAAAACTGCATAAATGACTGCAGCCCACAACTTGTCAGGCAGTCCTCCAATACCAAGATGCCGACTGATAGTTACCTATCTGCAGGTGCCTTTTTTATTTGTCCAGCACAGGCAGAAGAGAAGACAGGAAAAGTAAAATCCGTTCCCTGGCAAATGCTAAAGCAAGACTTTGGTACCTGGAAAAGAAATCTCTCCTAGTGTTTGTTTTGGCAGGAATAGTTTCAGCAGACACTATTACAATCCCTTGCAAAGCTGCAGCTCCACATATTAAAACCACTGGGCTTATTGCTTTCCACATGGCAGTGTTAGTAGAGCTAGCAGAACACAGGCAAACCTGTTTGGTCAGCAAGGACTTTTTTTTTTTTTTCACTAAAATACCCAATAACATTTTCTTGGAACACAGCAAGCTGGTTGGCTTCATGCAAGGGGGAGAACAGCATCCTTTTGAACAAGAGTGATGGGCATTCAAAGTTGAAGCCCCAAATAGTTTCTCCCCAGTCAATGGAGCAGCAGCCGCACTGACTCATTGCCAGACCCCGCACAAGTGAGCAGGAAGCCTGGGAGAGTCAGATGACCCTGGCCTAGCATTAGAGCTGCACTTCATGACAAGGCTGCTTGAAAATGCTGCTGAACCATGGGCAGGTAATTCTCTGCACATCAAAGGGAGCCTCATGGGTGACAGCAGCTTCTCTAGATACTCCAAACCAGTTTCGTGCCTATTAGAGTGATGTGGCAACACAGGCATGTGTTTCTGCAGCTTCCTGAGGGCTGGGATCTCTGGTTATTCATCCTGCTGCCAATCCCCAAGTACCAGTTCATGGACACTGCTGTGGGCTATTGATGCATCCCAACTGCAGGCCTGCCTAACTCTTGGCAAATCCCTCTGGGATCTCACCCTGGACCTCTGTGTTTCCCCCGTGCCCAGATGGAGGTGGGGTAGAAAAATTTCCAGGAATGGAGGAAAGTCTCCTTTCAGCTTTGTGCAATCCACCTGCCCCCGCCCTCAGACACAGGTAGCAATCCTAGGAAACAGTAGTTTTGCCTCTAAGTTCTCTAGCATGCAGAGTCCTCTGCTCACAGGAAGAACTGCTGACCTTGGGCCCCTAAAATAGCCATTGCATGTAAAGCACGCAGCTCACTTACAAGCTCAGGTATTTACACTGCCATGCTGCCTTTCTTTCATCTCACTTAAAAGTTGCCTTGTTGGCAGATTATCCTGGAGTATCATACATGGTGTAGCATTAGTGAAACAATGGCATAAAAGAATAACACTCATCACATGTGAATGAAAAAATCACAGTTTCTTGGACAAAGTTACCACAATATTTATTTACCAATGTCAAATACTGAAGTGCTGTCTTTCTCCTGAAACATTTTCTTCACTTTGTGTATACAGTACGGGGCACTTGTTTTATTTTACATGCCTTGAGGCCAGAGTGTGTTATTTTACTTTTTGATAGCCTGTAGAGCTAAAATGAGAGCAATTCATTGGCCTCCATGAGTTAGAATATCCTCAGAGAGCTCAGTCTTTCTCTTATTAATGGAAGGTCAAAATCAGAACCAATGACCCAGGACACTAAAGTGAATACACTTTAGGCCTATAATTGGTAAGAAGAACTTAAAACACCTGTCTTTCACTTGTGCAAATAAAAGCCACTTTTGGAAAATGTATTTACCCATGTCTGTTTCAACCAGTGACAAGCCAAACTACCTCTTCATCATGCGTTCAAGTTGACATCATGAGCTGGTGAAATCGGTGCTCCTTCTACTAATCACAGTGTAATATTTCTGGTCTCCACCCACTGAGGAGCTGCCTTATGAACTAAAATTAAAAGCAAAATCCCAGGCATGATACTTCTGCAAAACTGAAGTCACCCACAACATTGTTTATGTCTGATACAAATAATTTTATTTTTTATTTCCCATACAGCATATGCATGCTAATTCTCCCTCACAAGTGCTATCTAGAACATTTGGAGACCATTGTGTATTGATTCATAATTAAAACATGACTTCAGCCCAATGACTAATGACTTCTCAAAATAAATTGACTTGCCCAATGAAATTGTCTAAGACTGCATTCTCCCCTGGTCTGACTGTACAATATCTTTTATATCAACACCAAATAAAAAAAATGCAGCCATCAAGACTGGGGAACACTTACATCACTCCATATTAGTACATCCCGCTGTATTACTTGCTTTACCTTTGCCCTCCTGTTTGCCCTGGAGTCACTTGTGACTTGCATTCGAGACAAACCACACAACCAATCCTGTAGGCACAGATGTGTTCCTTGTGCAGACATTGCCAGCTGGCACCAAGGGCTGCTGAAGACGAGATCCAAGCTCTGCTGGACCCAACAGTACAGACATTTCTGTTGGCTTTGTGGGCACAGTTTCATGCTCATAGCTGTACAGATGTATTGGGCCTCTTTCACCAAAAAAAAAAAAAAAAAGGTGTGGGTTGGTTTTTTTTCAGCAGTACAACATGATCAGTGAAGACTGCATTGAGTAGTGTGTTACCCAACAGTTTGTTATGGACACAGCAGATTCAGCAGTTTTTCAGTCTGTATTGCTCGACCACTACTTGCTTCCAACTTAGACTTCTCAATTTCTAGTGCACTGATAGCTGCTTCACTTTAGGAAATCTTTTGCAAGTATTACTGAGAGCCAAAATCTTCTTTGCACAGAAAGTGCAAGTAGGTGTATAAATCTGACAAAAAACCTTCTTTTGCACTCAGTGGATGCTGTGATTTACTGTCAATCTCTTACCTAGGAGAATTTTAAAAGACTAATGTAAGAAAGGACCAACTGTTCCACATTAATCACTGAACAGAACCAAATCTCTTAAAACTCATACCACTACAAAACCATGAACTTTTTTGACAAACTAATGGAAGAATCTGCTGAAGAGCTATTTGCATTGACGGTTTACACCCAATACACCTCCCAATCCCCTATTAATAAACAAACAAAACCCCAAGAAAACCAAACAGAAGCCAGGAAGTGATGTCTTTAGGAACAGGGATCCAGAAAGTTTTACGCTTGTTAGAAATAATCATACGAGCACTACCTCAGTCTGCCCAATATTTCTTTTGTTTCCAGCACAATTACAGAGTTACCAAATACAGGAACAAAAATATTTCCATGTATTAGGATTCAACTAAGTAATAAAAATTTCCTCTACTACCTACCCATATGTATTAAAAATAAAACCAGGCAATTTCTTTGCAGGTGGCAAAGGAACTGGTTTATATTTGTACAGTCCTAAGTATATGCTGTAAATATTAATTAAAAACTATTAATAATTTGTGTTTATTCATAAGTCCCTTCTACTCCTGTCAGTGTATATGTAAAGGCATTTCCTCTCAAAACAGAAGAAGATTTTTTGTTTTCCATCAGTGTTCTTCCTACAACATTTTATAGTAAAAGACATGGCACTCACACAACCTCATTTCATTTACCTAGTTACCAAGTTACCTAGAAGCATTTGGAAAGATTTATGTCTTTAACTGTGCTGAGGTGCCTGATTTGGCAGAGAGGGTCCCATGTGAGAGAAATAATTCTTTTTACAAATTTAAAATAAAAATTGTTTTGTACTTTAGAGGGCTAAAGAAAGTAGAGCTGTTCATTTCTATATTTCTCCTTCTAAAAAAACCGTTAACTGGATGACATATTTTACAGTGAAGTTGGTCTGGTCATAACGTGGCCGAACCTTCAGGGATATTTTCATAATACAATTAAAATAGCCATGTTGGAAGAATATAGAGCTTTCCCTGACTGAAAATTAAACTGGGCCACATCCAAGAATTTTTATGTTTTACTTCCGCATATGCCAAAACAAATAACAATAGAACACTAGTAATCCTTCTTGTTGAGCTGTTCCTGACTTTTGGAAGTGCCCCTATTCCAGTCCTTCAAATAAAGAGGGAGTTAACCTGTGTTTAACAACAAATCTTTCCAGCGGATGGCTCCCAGGATAGCCTATGCTGTTGCTCAGTGGCACTAGGAACAAAAGCACCAAGGGCAATTCCCAGGTAAACTGCAGCATATCCTGACCCCAGTATGGGCTCTCCTTACACAGAGACACTCTAAGACCAGCATAACAGAAAGACAACCAGGGCCAGGTATGTCTGCATATCCTACAGGGTCTCTTGAGGTCCTGTTTCCCAACAGGGCTTCCCAATGTTTTGATTTCTCCTTGTCACTACTTCAGCTCTGCAAAGTGTCACTGTACTATATTGCTTAACTATATGAAGTCCCTCTAAATGAAAACCTAATCCACAGTGGGAGCAGCCACTGCTGCTGCAGTATGGGTTTTATATGCCTCGTGCCATTACAGCATCGTATTTTTTCATTCTCTTCACCTTTGAAAACGAATCAACTTACCATCCTAGTGCCTTCCCATGCAGAGCAGAATCCTCCCATACACCTTGGCCATGGTTCTCCATGGCCACATTTGCCCAGCAGGTTTCTGGATACCGCGAGGCTTGAGGGCCATGTCACTGCCCTCGAAAAGCAAGTCCTCCAAGCCCAGAGCTCTGCCCAGGGCCATTAGCAGCCTGCATTTGCCTCAGGCTACAAGAGCCCTGTGGCATTCCACCCAAAGATCTGTGACATACAAATCAAAGCCTGACTGCTAAGCCTGCCTACCTTTCCAATTTTCATGCCTTAGTATTACTTACAGCCATTTCCCCTTTGTCCTTTAATTGTTGAGATCTTTGCCTGTGGGGGAATGGGGAAATCCTTACCTTCCTAACTCAGTTGTAACAAAACAGACCCCCTTTCAAAATGGATTTCTTCAGACTACAAAGCTCTGCGCATTTCACCCGATTAATCATATTGGAAAACAGCATGCAACGTCCCCTGGAGTATAATCCCTACAGCACAACTCCTGCTTCCTGCTGTGTCTGTCTCCTTACTGATGCGCTCACTGACAAGAAGTTAGGAGAAATAATGAACCTCAAACAAGAAGAATAAAAAGCACAAAACCAGGAGTGATCCCACTTAGTGGTCTGTCTGTTATCTGATGTTCAACAGCAGAGAACTGGAAGGAAAGGATAGGGGGAAAAACAAATTAAAAAATGTGATGCCAGGGACTAATAAGTTTATTCTACCCAAATACATGTTGCCAGTTAGAAGGTCAAGAAAAACACCATTTAAGAATTTACCTAAAAAAATTTCTTCCTTCTTAATGCTCCAAATGAAGTGCACAAATTCTATTGTAAATAAGAAGGAAGTTGATAGGTAGGAAACTAAATTACAAGCCAGGTTTATAGAAATTTCCTAGCAGGACAAAAGGACATAAAATAAATCAGTGGCTCAGGAGAGTTCAAGACAGCAAGGAGATTTCTAAGAGGGCTACGAGTGAAAGGAATCCCAGTAACAGAGGCATTCCAGACCCAGACAAAAATTCAATTATTGTCAGTAACATACAAAATGCAGAAATATGCAGTATAACTTCACCTTATAGCTGTGTTTTACCAGAGACAAATTTCTCTCTTATCACAAGGAAATACTTTCCATTTCAGAAAACAAAAAATCAGGGGGAAGTTAAACATCTACTAAAGCAACTCATTTTTGAAAAACAAAACCAAAAACAGGTATGGAAAACTTGCATTCAAAAACTGTACAAAAGGTCTGGATGAAGTACTCGTGCTCATTTATTGAGATGTTTTAGAATACAATGGAAATTACATAGGACTTGACAAAAATGAAATGCTGCAAGAGAGGACCAACAAATGGGTGTCCTGGCCAGTCAGAGAAATTTCAGTGGGTCCTGGGCTGGGACAACAAGGTGCATCAGTGGTGGGAGGCAGCACCCACATTGATTGCATGGGGCTGGTGATTCCCCGTATGTGATTATGCATCTTTGTTGGAGACATGGACAGTGGGATTGAGTGCACCCTCAGCAAGTTTACCAATGACACCAAGCTCAGTGGCGTGGTTGACACGCTGGAGGGAAGGGATGCCATCCAGAGGAACTTGGACAGGCTTGAGAGGTGGGCCCATGCAAACCTCATGAAGTTCAACCAAGCCAAGTGCAGGGTCCTGCACCTGGGATGTGGCAATCCCAGGTACAAATACGCGTTGTGTGGAGAATGGTGGGAGAGCAGCCCTGAGGAGAAGGACTTGGGAGTGCTTATGGATGAGAAGCTCAACATGAGCCAGCAGCGCGCGCTGGCAGCCCAGAGAGCCAACTGCACCCTCGGCTGCATCAAAAGAAGCGTGACCAGCAGGTTGCGGCAGGTAATTCTACCCCTATACTCTGCACTTGTAAGACCCCACCTGGAGTACTGTGTCCAGCTCTGGAGTCCTCAACATAGAAAGGACATGGACCTGTTGGAATGTGTACAGCAGAGGACTACAAAGATGATCAGAAGGATGGAGCACCACTCCTATGAAGACAGGCTGAGAGAGCTGGGGTTTTCATCCTGGAGAAGAGAAGGCTCTGGGGAGACCTTATAGCAGCCTTCCAATATCTGAAGGGAGCCTACAGGAGAGATGAAGAGGGACTCTTTGTCAAGAAGTGTAGTGACAGGACAAGGGGTAACTGTTTTAAATTGGAATAGGGGAGATTTAGATTAGATACCAGAAAGAAATTATTTACTGTGATGGTGGTGAGGCACTGGAACAGGTTTCCCAGAGAAGCTGTGGATGCCCCATCCCTGGAAGTGTTCAAGACCAGGCTGGATGGGGCTTTGAGCAACCTGCTGTAGTGGGAGGTGTCACTGCCCATGGCAGGGCGTTTGGAACTCTATGATCTTTAAGGTGCCTTCCAACTGTAACCATTCCATGATTCTATGATTATGAAGAAAAGGGAGGCACTGGTGCCTGCCAGCCTCTGGGGACACACTTACATTGCTGGCATCAAAGCTGATGCCAAATTTATGCTACACTTACCAAGGAACAGCCAAGCTAGGAAGCATGTGATAAAGTGTCAGTGTAATTGGAAGTGAGGTTTTTGTAATAGGTTTTTGCAGAAACTATTAACATGAATGGGGAAAAAATATAAAGAAACCTAGAAGGAAAGTATCGCACTGAAATAAAATTTGGGCTAACACAAAATAATGACAATATCAGGTTATCATGGAATTTGGATCACTTGAAAAGGAACGTGGAAAAGACAATGCTTAATTTAAGACAGCTAGCTGCAGGTTCATCCATCTAGGAATAAAATGAGGCAGAGGCCATACTGAGAGGAGGGGGAGTCTACTCTGGAAGCAACAGCTGAAAAAGATTTGAGCTCCTGATGGCTAATTAAGAGAATGTGGCTTTCCAGCTCTACACTGTGGTCAACGAGTGCGATCCTTGGATATATTAAATGAAGGATCAGAGCAGTCTCTTCTGGCCCTGTAACATATGTAATATCCAATACTAAAGGCAAATTAACCTTCCTTTATAGACATAAAAATCCAAATGAACTCAGGGAAATTTTGATGTAAAATGAATTTTGGCTTGGGGCCCTAATTTTCAGGTATTGAAAACATACAGCCCTATCTGCAGAGCTTTTAAATTGACACTGGTGTTTCAGTCTTACCACTTAGACAATTTGAGGGGTTGGTTCATATCTCCAGTACACTACTCTCCATATTTCCATCAGAAATAATTTAAAAGTTACAGGGACATCATTAAAGACTACAGCAAGGATCTGGGATGAAAGAATTGACATGTAAGGAAGCAGTAAAAGAATGAAATACTAATGTCTTGGCTAATGGATTATAAGGACAGCAGGATATAAAGCTACCAACAAAAACATTGGAAGATTTTAAGTACGATAGTAGAAACCTTATTTTGGAGAATGCAAAAATATGTAAAGAGAAAAATTGAGAAACGAAAAGTCGAGCTTCTTATCAGGAAAAAAATACACCCAAGTTTCCAAACAGTGAAAGTCATTAAATTCAATTATATACCGACCACATGAAAGACATATAAAACTAGGTAACTAGGAATGCATGGCAACAAACAGTTAGGAGCTACTGGAAAAATAGACAGAGGACTATGACCTTCCCTCCCCCTAATTTCTCTATCATGTGATCCTATTAATTACTAGGGCAGATGTAAATGTTGGTTATATACACATTGGGGATGGATGCATAGGGCAAGACCGACACTGCCTGTAGGGACAGGTGAGATTATAAGAACAACTTTCCAGACAAGCAGAAACCTGTACAAATTACAATAGGACTGAAAAAGAAGAAATTGTGGGAAAAAATAAATAAACTCTGTAAGAGTTTCTTATGGAAAGAAAATGTAGAAATTACAGCTGCAGCTACCAATAAATGAAGACAGGGGGAGGGAAGCAGAAGGGAGTTCAGATACCTTCATGTACCAAGCACATGCGAGATAAGGAAGTAAAGTAGTACCCAGAGTGATAAGAAGAATATGTAAACAGCACATGAAATTCAAGTCTGCTGACTCTAGCCTTCTATGGACCAATGGTGCAACCTGCAAAGAAGGTATGAGAGAGAGAAGTGTCAGGCACAATACCTCAGAGAACAGAGAGAGCCAAGAAGATGAAATATCCTTCCTATCCTCCCTGCCACACAAAGAGCTGCCTGTGTGCTCAGCAAAGCTCCACTCACCAGGGCTTTCCAGTGGCTTTGCTGGAAAAACATGACACTGCTGGGCCTCCGCATACATGGGGTTGCTTTGTCAGGAGCAGAGTCCCTCACCAATACCAAGTCACACCAATAAGGTACTAAGCAGCCAGAAGCAAATTGACTGAGTGCTAATTCCCATTCTGGAGCATGAGCTCAGTGCTAGGTGCTTCTAAGACCTCCTATGCAGGAAGAGGAAGATTTTTCTACTCATCTGGAGCTTTCCTTGTGCTCCAGAAGGCAGTATTTCATTGTTGCATGGATAGTTTCTGTAGGATGAAGAGAACAGGGAGAAGCTCTAATGAGGTACTACCTATACTGGGTGAAAAGGGCCAGAGCAGGAGGAAAAACTTTCTCTCTGGAGCCAGGGCTTGGGTAGTGACCACCGAGATCAGCAGACACTGACAGTCAATCTTGGGTGCTGTAGGTATTGAGTCCACATCAAGTCCACGTCCACTACCCTACAGTATATGAGTTGATTCATCTGCATGACCACAGCCCCCTCTAAAGTCCCTGGGAACTTTGCTGTGAGGGTCAAGAATTTATTGTGTCATTTTCAAATGTCCAGATTGCCTTTTCACTGTCAGGGAATGATTAACGCAGAATAACCATTCCCTTCGCCAGTGTTGTGCGGAGGTTAAAAATGAAGTAAAATACAAGCCAAGAAGAGTCATCAGCCACTAAACAGTACAAAAGTTTGCAAAAAACCTACTTGCTGGAGCTGTGGGGTCTCAAATAGTTCTGGGTTAAGCCACAACAAACAGACATCTCTGAATCTTCTTTTTTTTAAATAGTTTATAATGGTTTTCCATGTAGCTTTCTAAAACATCTTCCAGAAAATAGATACATTTCCTAAGTTTTTCAAAATATTGATACCCTTAATTCAGAGAAAAAAAACTAGCTTCTCTGCTGATAAAGCAAACTGAATGCTGTGAACTTTCCCTCACAAAGGCAGAGAATTTGAGTCAATCTCTGCTGTCAGAGATTTGTAGCATATTTACCATTGTCCAGCTATGCAAACATTCACAAAATAATGTCAAAGGCAAGATGTTCAGAAGCACTTAGCTCTCTTTGAAGTCAATGGCCAATCTACTTCTAATCCTACAGATCTCAAAGATTCACTTCCCTGTAATTTATTTAATCTTCTTATTTATAGATGAGCAGGTCATGTGGAAAGAAACACTCTTCATAGAACATACTGTATGGGTTTTTCGCAAGTAACACAGCCCCATCACCATTAAACAGCCCAAACAGGTCAAATTAAGTCCAAAATCTCTTTCATCAGAAACACAGTACTCCCAAGTCTGCATTTCAGACAGCAGAGCCACTTATATCTTTGCAGAGAAATAACTAAATATTACACATGATGGATTATCAGTCCAGAAGGAACACAAAAGAAGACTTTGCCCTCTGAACTGTGTGTCATTTGTCTGTCATTTAGCTTACTCCCTACCACAACACACAAAAAAAGTAAGAACTTATATTTTCAATAAAATATGAAATAATTACACATGGCTTTCATGATAAGAAATTAAATGCTTCTAGTATGTCTTGCAGGATGAACCATTAACCTTAAACAAAAATTGTGAGTTTGTGAACGTAAATATAAAGTAAACTGATGAATATAAATTGTCAGTGAAAGAATGGTAGGTGAAAGATGGCTGCTTCTGCAGGGCATGTATTAATCCCAATATAACTTTCAGAGTCACTACAGACTATCTGCAAAATGAACAAAAGACAGCTAACAGCTTAAACATTTTCTAGAGTTTTCACAAGTAAACAAAACCAACAGAAAACACAGAGCAGCACACAGAGGAAATGAAACAGGAATATTAAAGCATACCAAATGGGAAACTGGAATTTTGAAGACAGACAGAAAAATCTAAAAAGGGAGAGAAAAAAAGTGGTCCCAGCGCTGTCAGAGCCAAAAAATCAGTGCAGGAGGCAATCAGAATACTGGGGTGGAATGAGAAATTTCAGTAAAGACAAAACATCCAAAGAACTGTATGAAGAAATGCCCCAAAAAAGCACCAGCCCCACGATAAAAAACACTGAGCACAGAATCCTGAATAACACAAAAACAAGCTCTGGGACCAGATATCATAATAACAAAACCCTCCCCGCTCTAGCAAATCCACAACTTGTATAAATTGTCTTACATCAAGAAATGGTATAGGTCTGTTCTACAGATTTCATGAAAGAATGCCTTCCTGCCCTAGGAATAACTAGACACAGGTTAAGTGTCTTGAAGTAAACTAGAAGCACCACTCATGCAAGTCAAACAGCTGTTTAACATTGAGTTTTAATAGAAAAAAAGGCAGAAGAAAGACCAAAACCATAGTAAAAATTATTGAATTCAGTTGTGAAAAACTGAAGAATAATTCATACCACAGTTTCCATATCTCTTAGATTATTTTCAATGGAGGAAGGAGAAAAGCAACATGCCAGCTGAAGAACTTAACTGACAAAATAACAGAAAAAATACGCACAGGGACAGCTAATGGCACATCAGAGCTATGTGCCACCATCATTCCTGTAAATCAAATTAGATTTTACTACCTTGATTTCTACACACAGACACACACACACAAAAAATCCTTTAGCTGATAGCCCTCCCTTAGGAATAAATTCATTTCAATGAATACCAATTCATTTTAAAGGGTCTCATTGTTTAACTTGGTTTTTGGAACACAGAAGATGTGAAAACACTCTGTTTCTCTTTTATTTGAAATCTTCATGGCGTTTTGGCACTGAAAAAGTTGTAATTGGTATAATGAGGCACTAGTTATTCTGTAGTTAAGATGATCATTTCTTATATAAGGCTTTATTGGTGGATATTTTTTTCCAGTCTCAGTCATCTCTGAAATACCTTGAGACTCACCAGTGGAGAATTTTGTGAATGAGAATCTAGGTGAGAAGGTTTTGGGGAGAAAACAATGTGACAGGGACACTGGTTAACTCCACACACTGAGACTCTACAGAGTGAGCTCAAACAGAGAAGCAGGCAGCATGTCAGTGTCTATCTCATTGTCCACCCCGATAACCAGTTCAATAACATCTGCGAAGATTTCACCAATAAAGGCAGGAAGAACTTGGCAGTTTTCACTCTCTCTAACAAGAGGTAAAGTAAAGCAGTATGAAGGCTTGAAGATTCTAAGAAGAAAAGGATGGATAAAGAAGGCAGTTGTCCTTACTGTAAAGACTCTCAGTCTCATACCATCATGCCTATGAAGACAGTCGCCCTACTATGGAGAACACGTCTTTGGGAAGATGTGTTCTATGTCTTCTATGACAAAGTGACCCGCTTGCTGGATGAAGGAAAGGCTGTGGATGTTGTTTGCCTGGACTTCAGCAAGCACTTTGATACAGTCTCCCACAGTATCCTCCTGGAGAAACTGGCTGCCCATGGCTTGGATGGGAATACCCGCTGCTGGGTTAAAAAGCGGCTGGAGGGCCGGGCCCAGAGAGTGGTGGTGAATGGAGTTAAATCCAGTTGGCGTCCAGCCACAAGTGGTGTTCCACAGGGCTCAGTACTG
Source organism: Tringa tobata (assembly GCA_033628505.1). Lineage (NCBI taxonomy): Eukaryota > Metazoa > Chordata > Aves > Charadriiformes > Scolopacidae > Tringa > Tringa tobata. Next base: position 8,432,321 of record JAHREE010000067.1, read on the forward strand.
GGGCCAGTTCTCTTTAACATCTTTATCAATGATCTGGACGAGGGGATTGAGTGCACCCTCAGTCAGTTTGCAGATGACACTAAGTTGGGTGGCAGTGTCGACCTGCTGGAGGGTAGAAAAGCTCTGCAGAGAGATCTGGACAGGTTGGATCAATGGGTCGAGACCAACGGGATGAGGTTCAATAAGGCCAAGTGCAGGGTCCTCCACTTGGGTCACAACAACCCCATGCAGCGCTACAGGCTTGGGGAAGAGTGGCTGGAGAGCTGCCTGGCAGAAAAGGACCTGGGGGTGTTGGTCGACAGCAGGCTGAACATGAGCCAGCAGTGTGCCCAGGTGGCCAAGAAGGCCAACAGCATCCTGGCCTGTATCAGGAACAGTGTGGTGAGTAGGACTGAGGAGGTGATCATCCCCCTGTACTCGGCACTGGTGAGGCCCCACCTCGAGTACTGTGTCCAGTTTTGGGCTCCCTACCATAAAAAAGACATCGAGGTGCTGGAGCGGGTCCAGAGAAGAGCACAAAGATGGTGAGGGGTAGGGAGCACAAGTCTTATGAGGAGAGGCTGAGGGAGCTGGGGTTGTTCAGCCTGGAGAAGAGGAGGCTGAGGGGAGACCTTATTGCTCTCTACAACTACCTGAAAGGAGGTTGTAGAGAGGTGGGGGTCAGTCTCTTCTCCCAAGTCACAAGCGACAGGACTAGAGGAAATGACCTCAAGTTGTGCCAGGGGAGGTTCAGGCTGGATATTAGGAAAAAATTTTTCACCGAAAGGGTTATCAGACATTGGAATGGGCTGCCCAGGGAGGTGGTTGAGGCACCATCCCTGGAGGTGTTCAAAAGACGGGTTGATGTGGTGCTGGGAGATATGGTTTAGTGATGGTGTTGCTTTTTGTTTGTTGTGTGGGTGTTTATTTTTGTCAGAATTAGGTTGACGGTTGGACAAGATGATCTTTAAGGTCCCTTCCAACCTAGAAGATTCTGTGATTCTGTAAGGAATCTCAGCCTTTTATTAATCAGTTCATTGGCACGAGCAGCCATGTTACAGAGCTTCTCAAGGTTGTAATAACAGATAAATCCCAGGGAGAAGAAAAAGGAGGGGGGGTTACCCCAGAGCTCTGGGGAGCATCTTAGGGAAGAAAAGGGCTTTATTTAAAAAAAATAAAAATCCACACCTAGGAAAGCCAGTATTTTCAAAAACAAATGGATGAAGACCATGTCTGAGGACTTAAATATATAGCCTGATTTTTAAAAGGACGGAGAGTCCACTCATGTGGACATACATGCCACTATGTAGGCATTTTCATAGAAGAGGACGTACTAGTTGTTCAGCCCTTCAGAAATCTAATCAATGTTGGTTGGATATTCAGCTGACCTTGGCAGGCTGGCAATAGCTAATACTCTGTGTAGTGATACCAATTGTCCTTTCTTGCTTCTGCATCACAATGCCAGAATAGGCAGGTTGGTTCAACTCTAAATGCACCAGTAGTGTGGAGCCTGCACCCAAATGTGCTGATTATGTTGGAAATGCACCGTGAACAGCCAAGTAAGAGGACAATGCTGTCAGCTCTGGCAAATCAACTCTTCCTTGGGAGTTTTTCCGTAGTTTGTGCATTCAAACAAGGGAAAAAGGAGTATCAGGGACCTACCATGGCAGAAAAAGTTATTATGATTGCGAATAACAGCAGTCTTGAGGCTGTTACCTTTTCACACACAGGTGGGAGAGGCAGTGGAGAAAAGATCTTCAACTTTCAGACATCACAGTCAGCACTGCTAGTATGGCAGACTGGAGCAGTTAGTTGTATTCAGCCTGACAGTGGATATATCACTCCTGGCTAAATTTTACACACCCAGTGGCATTCCCACTGAATGGAACAATCCAATTCTGTCATAGTCAAGCGCATATGAACAGTCTATTGGAAATGGTCCCTGGGCCTTTTTTGCTGCCAAGCTGTGTCCAGGAACAGCTTGGGAACAACACTAGTTGGAATGGGCCCAATCTATGGCAAGAAAGACTCTAACACTCTGTGACCACAGGCAACCTCCCAGTAGCTGGGAATGTTCCACCTGAATTTCATAGCATAGACACGGCTGTAGAGTTTGTCTAGGCTGCTCTTAGAGCAGAGCAATTTGGTAATGGCAGATGTACATGGACACAAAAACACATATAGACTGTAAAGACAGCCTACAGAACAGGAACAGTAATGCAAGTTCTTTTGCAGTCAGACAGAATAGCAACTCTTGTCCACCTTCATCAGCAACAAGAGAAACCTGCTCCAGCCACTTTAATGTTCTCAGTGAACTGAAAATGCAGGAACTTCTCTCTCTCTTCTAGCCTTGTCCTTAATGGATCTTCTTAATACTTTTGAGAAAAAATGTCTGGTGTTATAGCCAAGCCAAAGACTCTCCAGAGGGAAATCTGTTTTGATGACAATCTGTGGCACAGGATCATGCTGAATGTATAATCCATATCAATCAAAGTACAAAGACATCATTAAAACTAGAAATAACAGAGTATTCAAAGTGATCCCATGATCCCATTTGCTCCTGATAAAAAATATGTGTTATATAGAGAAAGAAAGCAGAGTATAGCAATGATTAAAAATAAAAGGATTCAGATTCCTGTAAATGACCTTTGGCATCTGGAAAATCCTAGTTCCATACTTAAAAATTTTCATTGCACTGAGCTCACAAACTAATGTCCAGGCTAAATAGTGTCTGGACTGAAGTAAAACATCTTTTATGATGCACCATCTGCCCAAGACTACAGACAGTGCTCTCTGCTCTCTTCCTAATACTAACGATTGTCATGCAGGCTGCCCTAAGCACACATTGGCAATGGCATGCCTGAGAGAGAGCTCTCCACTAGTGACACGTGGATACCTCATTTATTGTTAGTCAATTTGTAGGGAAAGATTTGTAATCCCACACAGTTTCCATGGCTCTCTATGGATATTCCTCAAGAGAATGAATAGCAGGCATGGTCCCATATTTTCCTGCTCATGCTCTGTGCCTTTATGAGATTTAGTTCACTTTTTTCAAAGTCAGGTAAGAAATTTGTTCAGAAAGAGAATAGATGGATCAAGTAGACCTGTAAAGTAGGCCTGTAAAGGTGATTTGTGCAAGCACTTCTAAATGCTAATCCAAGTTGAAAATAGAGAAATAACTCTCACAAATTCATTCACTTCTGCCTGAACTTTGTAAGCAGCATTTTAGCCCTGTTGTTTTGTGAATACACATACACATACACACACAAATCCTGTCATCACAGCATCTCATCACAGTTCTGAGAGGACCCATATGGATTCCATTCTTTCTCAATTTTTATCAGCACTAAAATTGTCATCTAATTCCCAATACTTAGATTTTATGACTGATAGTCACAAAGGAGGCAGAAAGAACACAACAATCTGTCCAGGACTCCGCTTGAGTTTGCAGGGCTGCCAGTACAGGAGAAACTATTCTTGAGTTGTTGAAAAAATCTGTGGCCTACCCATTGTTGGAGGATTCCAGTTTTTAAGTCCCACACTGAACAGGCTTTCAGAGCTCCAAGTATTTTCTAATAGTTGTTTTCAAGTATTTGTGAAGGAGGCTTGCTCTGGACTACCTGCCCTCCTCCAGCAATGTTAGAAAACTTAGCTTCCTCATACAGAGGGAGCCAGTCTGACCCCTTTGAATCTGAGCCTGGGCCTCAAAACCCACAGACTCACTCTTTACCATACAACCAGAAACACAAACCTCTTCTGATATAGGAAATTAAACCTCAGTAATCAGTAGGGAGTTGGAGTGAAACAGGAGACCATTTCCAAAATAAACCAGTCTTTATTGGCCGTCTGCATTCAAACACTCAACTCTGTAGTCAGCTGCTTGGCGTTTCCTAAATCCAAAGCATGTCTTATGTGTGTTTCTATCTCCTCCCTGCTCTTTACTGCCGTTTCAGTTGGGCAATGGTATTCAGAGGTGATTGTAGAAGCACATTGTATAAAACAGAATGCAAAAATTATCTGAATTTAGAGATAATCTGTTCTATCATACCCACCTCAATGAAGGGGCATCAAACTGCAGTGAACAAAAGAAGCCTCAGATCATAATCACCACCATTGAAGCCAGACACCCTGAGTCTTTCTGTCTCTCTTTGTTTTTCTAACTCCTTTCATCTTCTTAAGCAGTTCTTTAATTATCTGGTTTCTATGAGGACAGTTTGCACATGGCTACTAGTGTTGCAATGCTTAAGTCTGTCACCATACGTAACAGAAAAACCAAATAACAATAAAAATGGGGTTGCTTTTCATACAAACTGGTAAAAGTTTTTGATATTAATATGATAAGACCTACAGAAAAATCTTCAACCATAAGTATATTTGTTCTATGGCATACTGCAGCCATATGCCACATCCACAAAGCCTAAAGATTCAAAGAAATGAGACTCCAAAATGATGAGGAGAACAAAGGCAATGAATGGTTGCTTAGTTAGGCCTCCTTACCCATACACTACCCTCCTCTGCATGTTGGGAATGATGATGGTATAGCATAGGAATGTAAAATGGATCTATTACCTATTTGTGATATGGATTCCTAGTAGTAAAAAACCTTCTCTGCTCTGATAGCCTAAGGAAAGACGATCTCTCATTCATCCTCCAGTTGCCTGCTATTGAGTGGCTTTTTTTACAGCTGCAGCTTTTGCCTTGCTCTGTAACTGCTCCCTCAGAACGTTTTTACTTACAAGAACCCAATGTCCAGGTTAGATGTGATTATTGACAAACTATCTATCATCCTGCAGGAGCTGATGAATGATCACTTCACTCAGATGTATAAGACCTTATGAGTGAAGAAACGGTACTCAAAATCTGTATCTTAAACAGCCCTGATTGTTTAGCTAAAAACTGGCTTGCATTCTTAATTGACTTTAACATTTATACACATGCACAACAGACATGCCCCATGTTAAGGACCTCTAAAATAATTGACTGTATTCACATCTCCACGAGGTCTTTGCTTTGCTCGGTCTAGTAAAATAATCAGCTTTGGATATTTGCCTGTGTGGAATCAAGAGATAAAGGCTTTGCCATCATCTCTGTCATCAAGGCACAGCTGTCAGGGATTCAGCCTCTAAATAACACCATCTGACCTGGAAGAATGCATCTATAGACCCACTGTTGGCACGAGCACCCCATTTGACCTTTCCTGTGTTGAATGTTGCAATTTATATAGCAATGATTTTAGTGAACAACTGGTCTATGGGTTAGCAGAGGTATTCACTTACTCATCTTTTAGACTTTTGCCTGTTGGGCTACAAATTCCCAAACACGTATGTCACCAACTTTTTTAATTTCTGACAAAGTCAAGATAGTTGGCATTAATATGGTGGTTTTCTTGTTACTATCAATATAAAACATTTCCCTAAAACTGGAAATGGACATGGTGCATTACAGTCCTAGAAAAAAACATGTTCCCTGCTCTGGGAGAGCTGGAAATCAAAGTCATGCATGACACACACATGAAACATTTTAGCCAGTATTGGATGACCTCTCAGAGTACTCCAGAAACACGGTTTATTAGCCTTCTGGTTACTTCTTTAAATATCTTTCCAAGGCAACAACAAGACTTCATTCAAGACCTGGAGACCACATTCTTCTCTGCAGCACAGTCTTCCAATATCTGTGGCTTTCAGTCATCAGAACAAAGTGGCACATCTTCTGGTCATGAAATAGCAGATTCAGGATCCCATGAGTACACCCTATCCAACTGCACTGGAGCCACTCGTCTCAGTCACTCATTAAGTGCTCATTCAGATTTTAAGTTGCTTCTTCTCCTCAGTTCTACCTTTTTGGGGCAAGAAAATAAACTATAAGATGAAAGACAAACAATTGGGCTATTTTTTTCTTATTTATTTTAAGAATCTAAGATTTGTCTGCAGTTTCTGCTTTTGACTTAGAGGACAGATTCTTCAAGTTATGAAATGGCTGCCAAATTTAACATGAATGGCATTTAGCTGGCAAAGAGTACGTTACTGACAAATGCCTAACACACTGGGCATATTGTATTTGTACCATCTGGGAGAGTAAACAGTGACAGGAAATAACCACAAACAGGTGTTAATGTTAGCCCCTTAAGGGTCATTAATGAAGTATGGCAACTGACAGCATTGAAAGAGCCCACACCGAAGTCCTGGCAATTGGAAAGCAGAAGGTGGAATTCCAGTGAAAGAGTGTATAACTTTGTCACACACACAGAAAAAATCTGTTCTTGATTGCATCTCCTCTACATGACTTCCTTTATCCTTTTACCATACCACATCCTTCAGTTGATTAGTTCTTCCTTTTCTCCTTTTAGGCATCAAGCTCTTTCCTTAGCCCAGCCAGCCAAGACAAACATGATCCTGAAATACTGCTCTTCTCAGAAATCCTATCACCCTCTGAAGACAACTGCACGCCTTCATGCATTCTTCAGAAAAGAAATCCTGTCTCAATTCCCCTTAACATATTTTCAGGGCCATTTCTACCTTCACTGAAATTAAAGGCCTCTGGCTTCAGGAAAGTGTGATCCAAATCACACTACATCAGTGTTTCCCTACTGTACCTCTGAGGTTCCTTCCCTTGTCCTGGAAGAGACCTGAGAAAGGGTATGTGACAGTGACACTGCCTGACTTAACAATAGTATCACATAAATACAGAGTAGAGAAGGTCCAGACTACCACAGGGAAGTGGAACACATACCCTAAGACAGTCTCATAGGTGAATCAAGCCTGATATATAACTATATAACTATATATAACTATGTAACTATAACATTATTTTGAAAACATGGAAGTAGAACACATGGACTACTACACTTTATCCTCACAGAAGCTCACTAAGTTTTGAAAGCAAATGTTAGTACTTACACAACGTTATCCAAAAAAGAATTAACATTTTTTGATGATCTCCAACCACAGACCTACTCTCTTGTTCCCCCCTATGCAAAGAGGGGAATTTTCCCCAAAGGACTCTGTTTTCAAACAAATGTCACCTGGCTAACATGCAGTGTTAATACTGCCTCAGAGGAACCTTAAGAAAGACAGAAGAGGCAAACAAGAAGAGGCCATGGGGCCTAGGCCAAGGGGACACTAAATCATGAGTTTCACATTGCAGAATTTCAGACTTTCTCTAATTCAGGCTGTTAGTGTTAGAAAGAATACTTGTGGGCATGTAAATTTAGCCATTCAGTAATAACAAAGCCTAATTGCTGAATAGATTAAAAGTTTCCAAAGATACTCTCATTGATTCTGGCAAGCCTTTAGGAATGGGAAAGTGAGAATGATTTAAAGGCCAGAAAATAGTTCCCTTTCTTTATGTCTTTGTTAAAAGGATACATGGAACATGGTCAAAGATATATTTACCCAATTCAAGAGATGACCATAAAATTAAGAAATGTAACAACTGCTTACAGACAATTGCTGTTACTGTTTAACCCTGCACAGCTATGTACAACACTCCACACCTGCAATCCTTGGGCTTTGCACCAGTATGCGTCAGAGCCCCATAAGACCAGATACACAGCCATGCCAAATTCCATTTTGAAAGGAAAGAAAGTAAAAACAGTTGGACTGTATTTGGCTTATGCAGGGGAGTAAATGGAGTTGTGCATGCAAAGTCTGTAGCTCCGAACCTCCAGAAACCGGCCAGCAATGAATGCCTTGTTGTCACTTAAACTGAAACAAATGAACACTTTTTTGCACTGGCCATTTTCTAAACCCAAGTGCTTACAAGCAATCAGGTCCTTACCTTTCTGTAAAATTGCAGCTCACCTTTCAGTTCTTCATAATTATAACTAGGGGGAAAAGGTAATAAACCAGAACTTACAGGAAATTGAATAAACATTTAAAGGCAGAAATCTGTTTAAATCTCACCATTCCCCCAGCTAGGAAAGCTCTGATACCTTGTTTACTTCCTCTTCAAACAGGGTAAGATTCATCCCCTATCAGTGTTTTGGTTTTCTTCAGCTAATCTTACAACCTTTTCTCCCTCACCGAAGTTATATTAAACTAAGCAAAATAAAATCCTCTGTAGTCTAAAAACTTCAGTTAGGAGCTAAGAATACAAAGGTTGTTTAAACTTGGCCCCTTTGTGCATATGCTATCCTGCTGTTCTTAAGTACGTGAGTACATCCTATTTTTCCAAACAGCTTCAGCAAAATTCTGGGTGGAGAACAGAGTTTCTGGGAGTGTAGGAAAGCTATGCAGTAAATAAGGCTGCTGTCTCTAGAATCCCTGAATTATTTGTTGTAGAATCTGGAGGACTCATAGGAAATAAGGCAAGGGGACAAATGACTGCACATCGCAAATCTGGATTGCTTAACTTTGTGGTGTTAAGTTTCTTTTAATGTTATTAACTTTGCTCTTTTAGTGCAAAAATAGAAATTCCAGGCCATACAGATTGCCAGTTTGGGCTAAAAGAGCACTTTCTTATGCATGTGAATTGTTAACCTTAAACTGGATAAGACAGTGAAGGAAAATATGAAACATATTTTGCCAGTGGATTTCAAAGCTGTTTTCTGGCTGTGGAGGAAGACACTGATTGGAAATCCCACATTCAACTCCAAGTTCTGGCAGAAAGCATTTTCTGTCTGGGGGAATGGTCCTTTAGTAAGCTTTTTATGCTGCTTTGCCCTGATGGTCTCCCTTTCTCCAATAGGGGTGACAGCTTCCCTGCCCTGGTCTACCACCTCTTCTAATATGTAATCTGGAAAAGACCCTCCACATACAGAGTGGGAACAAGTGCTGAAAAATGCTCGTTCTGGAAGTAAGTGTGCTCTGCTGTTCTGTGGGCCTGTTACTGATGTACAGAGCAGCTGGAAAGGAGTGACAGAGGATGCAGCACCCTCACTGCAAGTGAGATCTCTAGGCTAAATTTAGCTCGGTGCTTTAAAAAGGTTTTACTGAGCACATACAAATCAAGCTTTTTTGAAAGTTTCAACCTGGCCAGACGAAGGTACATTTGCATAGGGTAGAGAAAGCTCCAGCTAGCAAAAGAGCAATCTCCCCACCACATCAAAAACTTTTCTACAAAGCATGCAGGTCTTCTCAACAACAACAAAGAATTTGTTTATCCTCCTGTGCATATTCCCAGAAATGGCAGAACTATTTGAGCTTTAACTTTAGATACGTATCAGCCCAAAGCAGATACGTAACATGGAAAATTTCTCCTTTGAAAGCTGTGCACTTTCTGGCAACTGAAAAAGTGTCTCATAGAACAGTCGCAGGCATCTTGGAAGTATGATGCAGCTGAAGAAAATACTGTACAAAATAAAGCTTTGTTACAACTTGCCACTGACAAAGTTTGTGTGATGTGTGTTTTAATGAAATTTGTGACACACACTTATATAGGTAAATCAGTCAAGAATTGGATACTGGAGCATATATTAAAAGAAGTTTAAGCAGAGAAAGTATGACAGAGTCAGCCTTTATAAAATTAATCCTTGTGTACGTGGAATGCAGAGATAAGAGATCACCAGGTTCATCATGCACATCAACCAAGCGTTCCACTGGCAATGTGCTCAAAATAGAGCACATGAACATTTTGCAATATAGTCTGTGCAGCTTTAATACATAATAGTAATTCATAAAGATATAGAACAACACATTTATCCTATAAAGCAACATAGATTTTTCTGTGCAGAGTTTGCTCTTGATCTCTCAAACCAGGATTATCTATCTCTGTTCTCAGCAGATCTAGTCTTCTTGTTTCACTTTGTATAAATTTTAAAGCCATTAGAAATCCTTTATCAGTGATAAAATTACATTTAATTTTCCTGAGAAAATCTATTCTGCATCCCTCAGAGTACATTTACACAAATATCTATTAATTATTTTAAACTAGCTAGGTAAGCAGTAGTTAGAAACCAGGTCAGAGTGATTCCCATAGGACTGGCCACATCAACTGAGATCTCAAAGCAAAACTGTCTGAAATCCTACCTTACAGCTAAGACAAAAAGACTGGACTTCCTTTGTTATTCTGCAATTTAGCGAGATTAAAGCTGGATTCACCAGTGAGGCTAAAGAAAAACCAAGAGATGCATCATTTTGTGAAGCAGCAGTTACTTCCCTCCTTTTGGGGTGACAGTCAAGGAGTCAAAGTACACAGAAGAGAGAATTCAGGAAAAGGCAGAAAGGCCTGCAAGGGCTAATTCACCTGAGAAGTTAAAAGAACTTGTCTCTTGTGACCTGTAGCTGGTGAGCCAACAATTAAGATAAAGGTTGCCTAATTCTCCACAATAACTACGTCAGTATCAAATTCTAAAGAAATAAGAGTAACTTATTTAGGATGGTACAGAATAGTACAGACAGGAGTCACTGGCAATCGCCTCAGAAAGGCCAGAAGTTTATGAGCACGGGAACCAAAATATTCTCTTTTTCTCAGAGAGTTAAACTGTAGTGGCATAATGTAGACAAAAGCACATGGTGGCATAATGTAGAGAAGTTTGACCCAGTATCAACAGTGTTGTTTCTGCCTAGTCATAAAGGACACCAGTGACTATCACACACCACTTGGTGAGCAAGAGGTGTAACGCTGGCTCCTGTACTAGGCTCCCCTGTACGCAGAGCCTCATAACTGAAGGGAAGCCCTTCTAGGTGGCATAGTCCACAGCTGTCGTTTAAAACCCCGAGGTCACACTACCTCATACACCAAGCGACAAAGACCTGAGAAGGATGGACAGCTCTCTCCAGTCCTGCACTGGGTCAAATAACGCTAACATTCACTTACAAACAAACAACAAGAATAACATAACATGAGCCCAGTTAAAAAACATGAAAATCAACCCGCAATTAGAACAGAACCCTTATTGTTCAGAGAAGCTGAGTGCCTGGAAAAGAAATGTAAAGTATTTTGTTTAAATTCTGTCCTTAGTTACAATGCCACCTGGACAAAAGTTTAGCTAAATTAAACAGACTAAAGAAACATCTGTATTCTGCTGCAGTACATCCAGAATATGCCAACAGCACCACTCTGTGGATTAATAGTGATTGCTCCGTAAATTCATAAGGTGGCTTCCCAAAGCCTCAGGTCAACCACGGTAGAGACAGACATGCAAGAGCATTTTTTTATATATTATTAAATTAGAACAGATATAAGTGGTATAAATGCAGCACCACTAGCAGTTAACGAACTGCCTTAAGTTTACAGTAGGGTAACTGAGACTATAAATTGGCTTGCCCAGTTCATACATGGGGCATGCCCTCTTTTCATTTGACATACATAATTTCCTTTAGCATCAGTGAGAAGTTACTTGTGCTGAATTCAGAACCAACGCTTTACACTGCACCAAAATGGGAACTTGACTCTCTGAATCACATCTTAGATTTACACCTATAGCTTTCATTAGCGGTAGCTGCAGCAGAATCCATGAAAGGCAGTTCAAACTTTTGGAGGAAATAAAAAAATTTAAATACTTGAGCCAACCTTCAGCTGAATTCATTGGGTCTGCAAAACTAGTCTAGAAAGAGCTTTGCATCCTGCTCTGGCAGGAAATCAGGGATAACGCTTGGAGATGAAACTGCAACAACATGAGCAACTACAACATCTCCTGTTCAGACTGACTGTCCTCCAAGTTGGACACCTCAGCCTGGTGGCTGGGTGATGGAGCTCAGTGCGAGCTCAGTGGGTTATAAGCAATATTTTTTACTTCCCCATCTCTTGCTATAGCAGCTTCAAGTGGTGAGTCCATCAGAAATGAGGGCACAGCTGTGTGCTGGCACGCTGCAGTCTCTGTGAATCCCACGGGGCCTTTTGCATGAAAAAGAGCAGGTGGCTACAGGCGTTATAAGGCTGTGCTTTTGCAGATTACCATTTGTGCCACACAGAACTCCAGTTCACAAGGCTCAATTACCTTGATAATCCATGTCTAAAATAAGGGTCCTTCTGTGCCTCAAGATTCTGTTGATCTCTCATGTGCAGGGTAGAGCTGTATACCATTTGAGGTGCAGTTACCTTCTGAGATCCCAAGATCACAGGCAAAAATGACAGCAAGGAAAAGCCATTGTAAGGCTGAATCATATATGGCATTGTTGTTTGTGCCTGTAAATTAGAAGGAAATTGGCAAAAAATACCCAAAACAAAAGCCTTTGAGTCTGCTTTGAATTCGGAGAAGAGTGGCAGCCTCTTCTATTTCAGTTTGCTGCTCCTCTGATACAAGAATAGTTACACTAACTCTTAGCTCTCACACCTCATAAGCATCTCTCCTGATATGATACGTTTGCAAGTTCTTATATAAAAGAGGCAAAATACCTTTATTTGAGAATATGTAAGGAAATAGGGGCAGCTCTCATCAAGGATAGCATTTGATCCAGGTTTTGTTCAAGGAATTATGACTATTTGCTTTACTCTGCACTTTGAGGTAAAAGTTACGAAAAATTTTTCTAATCCAGAACAATTAAGAGTGATGAAGGGCTGTAGGAATAAATATCCAGGGGGAGAATGAAACAGAGGAATTTTTTTTTCTATCTTTATCAACCAAGCAGATTATATTCTGCTCCCTAGCCTATTTACTATTTTCCCAAGTGCAAATAAAAAGTTCGCCATTATCTCTTAGGAGAACCTGAAGGCAGTATATTTTACATCAGAATACAGTGGACTTGGCTCCAAGAGTCATTACTGTGCAGTGCACATCGTTACCTGTGATGCACTTCGTTACCAGCGGATCTACCTGCTTATGAGAAGAGCCACATTCAGGGGTGAAAAAGCAAAACCAGCTGCGCCACCCGCTGTAAAAAAAGAAGGGGATCAGAACCATTACCAACCTGCTCACTCCCTTTAGTCATCCCAACATGGGCTTTCATCTCCTCGTTTCCATTTCTTTCACCAGCTACATCCCTGTGCCCCTTCACCGGAGTTTCCCAAAGCCCTCCTGAGGCCAGGAAGAAGCCCTCACGGCTGCCAAGGGAGAGCAAATGTTTTTTGGAGGCCGGGCCAAACTCAGTCACCAATTTTTAACCGGTACCTTGGTTAAATTGTAAATCACTACTGCCTTGGCTGGGCCTTTTACCTCCACGAACACAGATTCCCCAGGTGCGTCCCCGGCACCACAGGGATGAAGCCGCCGCTCCAGGCGGCGCTGAGGGGTTTGCCTTTGGCAGCGGGGAAGGTGCAGGCAGCTAAACAGCTCCCTCAGCTCCCCCCGCTTCGTGTCAGCCCCTCTCAGGAGGGAGGCGCGGCGTCCTCCGGCCGGCCCGCCCGCCGCCATTTTAGCGCTCGCGAGGTGAGCGGGGGAGGCCGCCGCCCGGTGGCAGAGGCGGCCCCACAGGGGAAGGAACGCGGCTTGGTGGCTCTGATGGCCGGGTTTTTTTTTTGTTCCGTGGTGTGTCTTGGTAGTTAAGGTAAAATAAAATAGTGTTATTTCTTGAAGGGGCGCCTCTCCCACTTTAACGGTCGGCCTGAAGACAGCAGTGAGCCTTCCAAGGCAGGCGGCCTGCGGAGGGCAGTGTGTGCTCTGTAAGTGCTGATGTCACCTTTAGGGTTCCCTCCAGTTTTCTCAATTTCTTAATAAAACGGGTGGCAAGAGGAAGAGCACAGGGGGAGACCAGCTTTCTGAACTTCTTCATGTAAATCACCCTCCAGGTTATTTCACAGATCTCCTCTGAACTCACTCCCTCCTGTTCTAAGGGTCAGGACAGGAAGAAAATTCTCCAAGCGTCTATTTTCCCCCGCCTTCCATGAAACACTCAACTCAGAGCTGATCAGTGTGTGTTTCCGCAGATTTGTTGTATTACAGCAGCATGCTGAATTAGATTTGGGGAGATCTGTGAAGCACCATGAGAGAGAACACCCCTCCTGCACTCCTGAGATAAATGGATTTTTTAATGGGACTTCTCATGTGGACAAGCAATTGTTTGTTAACCTAGCTAACTATAATTACTCCAAATGCAGTGGGTAGTTGATCTTAACTATTTTAGTAATGAGGTCTAATAAATCAGTGAAACCCATCTTCTCTATAAGACTTTTTTTTTTTCCCCCCAGGAACTTTTAGGTCCTGTAGTCTTTATGACATACATGTATGCAGAAGCCGTGTGGACAAGGAAATACCAATCCAGTGAAAACTCACAGTAAGGTTTTAGACATCATCTGACAAACTAACAAATTATGAGTTCTGAACTTAACATTGCCATTAAAGTTTAGCAGTTCTTAACCATTAGCAAAGCACTGGATGTGCTACTTAACAAATACCTGCAAATGCAAGGCAGACTAGAAAACAATTTCCTGTTAGTGTACAACTTAAAATGCCTGGGCTAGAAAGCTTAATGAGGCTGTACAAAAAATCAGTTTCAGTGAATGGCTCAACCAAGTTATCTTGAAAACTCATCTGCAATTTCCTACTTATATCACTTTTCCTTTACCTTGCTCTACTGTTCAGGTTCCCCCCTTGTTTTCAGTATCATAAAGTGCTATTTTATGCAGGTCTTAACACCACCATTTGTTTACAGCTGCTAAGTAAAGATCCCTCTGAATAAAGCCTTCTGCTTGAACGTTTGGAGTGCCCCTCTGAAAGGCCCCTTTTGCGAGTAACCATCTTCTTGTGGACTACAATAAATACAACGCACTGCAGAAAAAAACAGTTTTACTTTGTAGCCGCTTTACTTGTCACTGTCTCAAATTAAGGGAATGGATTACATTAGCCCTCCTTGTTTCCAAGTCTAGCTCTCTGGTGAGGTTAATGGAGCTGTCAGGGAGTAAAGCTACAGCACACCCCCACACCAGCCTCTAGCAATAAGGCAGACTATAAAGAATGGTCCTAAGAGGTGATAGCTCTAGCTGATTAGGGGTGAGGTACAACTTGGGTGACTGGTACTGTAATTCCTCCTCCTGCCCCGCAGTACTAGCACTTCTATTACACATTATTAAGAAACAGGCCGAGAGTGATCCTTGACCCCAATACATTCTAATCCACGTGTTTTGTTAATTTGATTGTCATTTCTTGATGACTGTTTCTTGTCCTGCTTATTCTTAAACTTTCCCTTATATGCCTGGACACCTTAGCATGCAAACATCTGCATCAGTAGCGGAGAGGCCACATCCATCTGAGTGTGTGTGCTGGTGGCCATACTAGTGTTGCTGAACTTTCTTCATGCATGAACGGCTCTTGAAAACAGTGCTACAGCAGCGTACAGTCAGAGACTATACTGAAAGACTGCTGAAATCCAAGGCCTAAATCTATAGGGTTGCGCAGATCAATACTTTATGCTTGTGGCAGGAGAGTTAGAGAAACAAGTTGCCCTGGAGATACCCCAGCTTCTCTGACGGGCGTTCACCCATGGAGCAGCTCTTTCAGAACCCCTCTGAGAACAATTCTATGCTTGCTGTTGCCATCGTTCTTCATGTCTTGCTCACAGAAGCTAATGTGGGTATAGCACAGTGAGTACTGCAGCCTTCATTCATCCCAAAGGCAATCATCTCTGTATTCTCTTTGTGTAAATCCCCAGGGATGCATAAGTTCATCATAATTTACATTTGCTCTTGAACAGCATCCCTGCAGCGTTATTGGAATTGCATGTTACATTATTTGAGTCATCTTAGCTCTAGCTGAAGGCCACAAAACTCAAAAGGTTGCTTCATATCAGCTCCTGGCCTTCCTGCCTTTTGTCAAATTTTGCTGTTAAATGTATCAATGTAAAATCACTTTTGACTACAAGTGAATTATACTTATCATACTCAGATCTAACAAAGACCAGGGATTGACCTATGCTTTTTGTTGTGATGTCCTCCCTGTATAAGTAACCTTTTGGACAGGAAAATTCATGCATGTGGAGTATAAACTCCTCTAGGGATTTGTTTTTATTTTCAGTGTGAGTATCCGTGGTGCACTGATTTGATTTGACCATATAACTGCAGGGTATTCTTTCATATCATTCAAGTCAATGAGGATCCTGGAGTAAATTCAATTGCAGCAGGACCAGGCTTTGAAGAATGTCACTCTCCAGGTAAGGTGACAGAAAAAGGTATGTTTGTCCAGCCAAAAGCAACCAGTGCAACTCCTGAGTCTGCATACTGAATGCTCACTCTGTCTCCACTGATAATGAAAAACATTACTGGCAGAAATCAACCTGGATTTTTTCTTCCCCACAGAAAAATAATGGGAAAATTGTAAGCCTGCTGACAGACAATCTGTGAAGAATGAGAATGGTGAAGCACATCATATTAATTATTCAGTATAAACTGTTCACCCTGCTCTTCCAGCAGGCACTGCCTTCTACTACACTTTTTTGTTCTGCCTGCATCTTCCTCAAGTCCTGACTGCACAATGGTGCAACTGGCTCCATTGAAACCTTTTCCAGCCACCTATGTTTATTGCATTCAGGGCTTAATATTCAGTGTACGTATAGTTCCACAATGTTTGTGTTTATCTGGTGTCTACAATGGCAACATGGTGAGAAATGTGGAAAATACTGCCAGGAGGGTAGGGGCACAAGGACCAGGGTCACCTGTAGGTCTGCAAAACCCGTAGCTAGGTGGAGCTGACAAAGAATCATGGAGCCTGATCAAGCAGTCCATTTAAACCCATAGGTGCATCCCAAAAACCCATAAACCCCCATAGGGGAATAACCTATGTGATGGTTTTTTTTCATACAATTAAGAATGTATTGGGTTCTTAAACTTCTGCATAATCCCATAAAGAAAAAATCAAAAGCTTTGATAAATCCTCTGCATTAGAAGAAATCCTACAACCTAACTGTTTAGCTCAAAAAGCTCTTTGCAGTGACTGATGCTTATGTTTTCTAAGTGTTCCCTAAAGACCATTATTCATCAGCAGAGAGTTCAGCACAGGCAAATGAGAGACTCACGACATGGAGCTCTATTTCTGAAAAGTCTTGCATGATCATTTCTCCCCTTGACCAGTTAATATAACTGACACAGTCATCTCTGTCTGTCCTTGCCTCCTTGTCTTTCTCAGTCACGCATGACGTGGAACGGTATATGAGCTGACAGCAAACCTGGACGGATGTCTCCTCAGTAGCATCATTTGAATGAGCTACTCTGGCCATGAGACCTCTGTTTGTCTGCCAGGGCCAGGCATTGTAAGTATGGATGCTTCCATGCTCTTACTGCACTTCGTGCTGCAATCTCATGGCCTGTGGTTAAAAATAATTTGCTTTCCTTTCTCTCTCTGTGATGCCCGTCAGCCCTTAGTCCTAAGTTTGCATATTGCAAGAGAAACTCTGCCTTGAATGTGATTGTTACGTGTGCCAGGAGCGATAGCAGTTTATGCTATAATTGCGAAAGTGACAGATTGCTGTCACTGAACAAAGTGCTGAATGGAGTCCTACCTCCAAGTTGTTAGTTGTACCAGGTGTATTTAAAATTACTACAAGGTTTTTTTTTTATCTCAGGGGTTCTAAATCTTTGAATAAAAATAGCAGTCATAAAATGGCCATATTGATTTTTCAAGTGATACCACACTTTCACAAAGGGATTTCTCAGACTATTTCCTTGTTTCCAGGCAACCTTGCTGAGGAGAAAGATAAATTAAACATTGTGCTAACAGATTGACATATAACTTTGACAGCTATTTTTAACAAATGTAAATCTAAATTACTGGGCCCAACAGCTTCATTCACAATCTGTGATCTCGGCTACAATAATACCTCTAATTTATTTCTTTTCACTTTTGCCTGAGACACACAATCCCCAGAAAGCAATCCAGAACTATAATTATTGGCATGGTGATATGGGCAGGCATGATGCTTATTAAAAAAATACGTCTGACAACTCCTTCCCCAAGATGCTGATAATCTGGACTATAAAGACAAATTGATTGTGCAAATGTAGATGAGAAGGCGTGAGTGGATTCAGTCTGCTGAAATGCTGAAATTTAGTTCCTTTCCTCTTCTACAGACACTTTGGAGCTCAATGTCTATACAAGTGTGTAGATCAGTCCTAGGTGGACACAAGAGAACAGCTATAAACCCAGTGTCTAGATCAAACTAAAGGCCTGATTGCCTCCAGCACAGGAGAAACAAAAACCAGTAGGTGGTTCACTACATGCACATGCTTTTGTTCCCTGGAGAGCACACTTACTCTTTCCCTCTTCTTGGACCAAACTGTTTCCTTCTGGCTGCTGGCTTCTTCCCCTCAATTTTTTTCTGTGCATACACAGCTTGCCAAATAATCCTGTTTGCAAAGAGAAAGCCCTTCCGCCTGTTGCCTTACATGGTGGTCCTATTGTTTCAGCTCTGTCCCTGTCACTCTGTAAAGTCCCATAATTGTTCTTTGTGCTGAACTGGAAATGTGAATGCTTAACATATGCTGTAACAATGTCTGTGATTATGAGCTGACATAGGTCGCTGTTAACACTGGCCAGAAGGGTGCTTGTACTTCAGACCTGAAAACCCAATGATTGTAGGTAACAGAGTGAGCCCAGTCAGCCAGCACCAGTTCCTGACCTGTCTGAAGGACCAGGAGGGTGAAACAGGGATCAAGAACCCTGGCTGAGGCTGGCCCTTCTTCCATTGGTGATACAGCTAGAACATTGTCTCAAACAAAAGTATTAGCTAGTAGAGTATACTATCCTATATTGAAAGTATAATAATGAAACATAATACAATATTTTATTCTGATCAAAACTTGATGTAAAAAGATCATCTAGAATACTATGTATTGTACTCGAGTGTGGGTCTTTGGTGCAAGCAGCTGAGCATGGGTGCTTAGCACTGAAACCAGTGAGCCTGATTCTGTTCCTTTTGCACTGATGGCAAAATTCACATGAAGCAAACTGTAAGTGACTTAATTAGCACCTGGTGAAATTTATTATCTTCTCTACTCTGATTTGCATAACTTCTAAGTCTAGCTAAGGAACAGTAAGATAATTACTGAATGCAAATAGCTAATAGGCTTGGGAGCAGACATCAATGAAGACAAATTTCACAAATCTCTACAGATCTGTATCCAGTAAGGTCATGATAAGATATTTTTTCCTGGTTTTGGTTTGTTGTGGTAGAATTCCCTGGGCTTTTTAGTACTTCAATATCTTACCTTTACCTCAGATATGTTAGCTGAAATCTGCCTTTGGCATATTGAATACCAGTTGTGCCCTATTATACATATAATGGTTTGGTAGACATTAGTTGCAGGGCCTCCATACTGAATAATACTTCAGAGACTAAGATAATCTTATTTCTGAATTATTGTCTGCTCTAATCAGTGACACTGGATGATTGGAAGGTGACCAGGTCTTCTCTTCCTTCTCCTGTGATGCAGACAGTTCACAGCTGCAGATCCTGACACTTGGGTGCGTGCCTCAGTTACTAACATGCAAGAATTCTCCATTCATGAAGGTCCCTACACTGGTGGCTGTTGAAACTGCTCCTGGGATCTCATCACTGCTAGTATGTGTTAGCTGAGAATCTGACTTTTGGTGGGTTTGGTGGGTTTCGTATTTTGCTTGTTTGTGTGTTCTGTTGGGTTTTTTCCACCTCCTTTTCCGATGTTCATTAATAGCCTGTTCGTAGTATCAGAGTGTGTGGCAACATCTTGATCTTTTTCTTCTCTTTGGTATACCTCCTGCAAACTGGTGTAACATAATTGCCTTCAAGTAACACAAAGAATTAGAGAATGTCTTATATGACCATCATTAAAAGGAACATGCCCTTATTCCAAGAGGGAAACACTGAGCTATCTGTTAGCCCTGGAGAATTTAAACCACTTAAAATAAGGGTGGCTATGGAAACTGTAACTATTCAACTCTCAAATAAAAGGGATATACCAGGCTGTCATGTTGGCTGGATGACTGCATGCTAAGACTTACCATACTTCATTAACCAAAGCATAACAGAAGTGTAAGCCATATGTGGGGAGAATGTACTTTGGAAGAGTCTCTTCAAAGGACAGCTTATCGAATAAGCCAAAAGCAGTAATAATTTTGGTGCTTTTTAGTAGTACTGTTCATACAATGACCAGAACATGAATTCAGGAGTGAGCACTCTTGCTTAAGTGATAAGGGAGGATGAGCATCTGATGTCCATGAGCTATCTGGACGTGTGGCACAGAAAGGGCTCTCATTAATCATAGCAGAATATTGGATGCCCTTTATAAAAAGCTATGCTTTCATGTGAGCATGGAAATATGGGGTAACATATTTATGCCCTATATTAGATCACAATCAATTATGATCATCATCTTTCCCAGGTTGAAATAGAAACTGTGAATATTAATTGCTTTTAAAACTGGGGAAAAATTTTTATGTTTTTATGTAAAACTATAGAAGCTTCCTAAAGCATTTTAAGCTCAAAATAGTTCTGTTCCCGTAGTATCGTATTAATTTTCAAAACATAAAAATAACTTGTGAAGAGTTGGAAGTAGAAAAATGGGCTTTGCTACTTAATTCTAGTGCTCCTATGGAGAAGAAATCATGGTCTGCAACATGGAAAACGCAGCCATTAGACATTAACAAAGAGGTTGTAAAAGTAAGAGAAATCTTTCCCGTCTGTGGGAATTCCTTATCTCACATTTGATATTAAGTTAATTCAGGCAGGTAGGTAAAACTCAAGACCTCTCTCACCTCTAAGTTTTGATGCACGTGCAGCCTCACTTTAGATATCTATGAGGTCAATCCACAATTAAATACATAAACAATGGTCTTAACTTTCTGAGGCATGGGTCATTCATAGCTGCCTTTTGATGCCAGTGGAAGATGCTCGTCTCTCCTAAATATGAGTCCAAATGTGTGGGAAGTTCAGCATCCCAGTGGTACCCAGGATAGATAGACGTGATCCAGGTAGCTGAGTGCTGGATGGCCTCTGCCCCATTCCTTCAGCAACACTTTGTTCAGAGTTCTTCATTTTGGAAAGTACAGAAAGTACAGATTTTGATGTGTGTAGGAAAATCGTTTTGTTATTCCACTGCCTTCTCTCTGTCAGGAGTAAAGAGGCCGGTGGGTGGCAGAGCAGCACAGTACAGGGCAGGAATCAAGCAGCATGGACAGCAAACGGGCAAGCTCAGGCTGACAGGAAAAGTCTTACATGAAACATGATTCTTAAATCAGCTGTGTGATGGATATTCAGAGAAAAGGTACTTTGCACTGATTATCTAGTTTGTTTCATCGTTATTCTGATCTGGCAGCCTTTATTTTTAAGTAAATTTAAAAAAATTAAATGTAACTCATGGTTTTGAAATAACTTCTTCCTTCCATGTCCTACTTGCTTAATGAGGAAAAAAAAAAAAGATAGGCATAATAGTAGGTTTACTGAGAATCTAAGGCAGAAAAATACTGTGAGATGTTGTTTAGGCTATATCATCTGAGGAGTTGTATATAGACAAAAAAAAATGAAGGTTTGTTTTCCACGCCATAGCATGAAGCCCTCGTACTGGCAGGCTGTGTTGCCAGTCTTGGTTTTGTGTGCTAAGAAGAACAGATTTAAGGCTTTCACAGACGTTTTCTGTCCCTAGAGCATTAGATATTAAATTATACACTGAGTTCCCTGAAACAAATTCCATTTGTTAAACACTGAAAATACTAGTTTTTAGATACTCTCATCTATATACCTGCAGGAAGAATATTTTTAGTGGAAATCCACATTTTTCATTGGTACAAAAAAAACCTGCCTTAGCTTCAAACCTTAAAATGTAACACGTTCTTTTATATCTTTACCACAGGCAACTGACTTTCTGCAGCTCCCAATTTCTGTGGAAAATATTAGCTTGAGTCATAGTCTCTGTCTTTTTTCTTTTCTTCTCTTGGTTAAAGACTTCTTAGTTGTTCTTCCTACTCTTCTTTATCCTTAAATATGTGGTACTTGGCAGGGTGCTTTAGTAGCAGAGAGGAAGAAGTTCAGTAGAAAGACTGAACTGGATGCATGTAGCACTTAAGGGAGTGAGAAAAAGCATCTTGTATTTACACAAATTAAAAAAAAAATCATTTAACTGAGAAGTCTGTTCTGTTTTGAAAGGAAATCAGTATTTAAGAAAGGAACAGAGCTACATTTCTGAGTGGTAGAGCTCTGACATTTTCCTGTATTCTTCAAAAATGCCTTCACAAGATGTTTCTGTGCAAAAATGCTCAAAGAACGGTGTCTTCACCTTACA
This sequence comes from Tringa tobata, assembly GCA_033628505.1. Classification (NCBI taxonomy): domain Eukaryota; kingdom Metazoa; phylum Chordata; class Aves; order Charadriiformes; family Scolopacidae; genus Tringa; species Tringa tobata. The sequence goes on from JAHREE010000067.1 coordinate 8,454,359, forward strand.
CTAGCCTTGTAGACAATTGCAGTACACAGCCTGCAGGCCTCAAAGCAAGACTGCCCAGGTGCAAGTGGAAAATTATACAGACATTCCATTTGTCAACATAAATCATCAGCAAAAACATCTTAGTAAAACAATTGCAGTAATGCTAAGTGACTTTTACCCAAGGTTCATTTGTCAAGGTTTTTTCAGAAGGCATTAAACAAGGATATTGTTTTTTTCTCTCCCAGTACTGGAATGTATAAATTTCCAGTAATCTCTGCATTGAGAAATGCACTTATAGAGATAGTAGGAGCAAAACACAAAGTGTTCTTGGAAAGCAGCTGTGCCATGCAAGTATCTGTGCTACATATTTAGGTCAATCTATAATAGGAATTTCTAATTTCACTGACGTTCTTATACAGAATCATCATGAAATTTGGAAACAGATTTTCCTGATTTAATATAAACAAAAATTATATATCAGAAAGGAACCAGAAAAATAACAAGAAAAAAGTTTGTAAAAACCCTAGAGATAATAAGAAAAAATCTGTATATGTCACATCACATATCCTATCATATTATATTACATTAATTATCTGAAAGCAGGCACTGGACCACATGACCTTGCCAGCTGCCTACAGTTATAGATGTAATGACTTCACTCAGTGATGATTCTGAGGGCAGAATAGCTATGGGAGATCCTTTACAGAAAAATACATATTAATGACCAAAAAAGGGGACAGCTTAGAAAACATACTTTGATGTTCTTGCCTGGGCAGAAGTCTCATTGTCACTCTGACTAACAAATCAAATGCACTAAGGCATGGCTGACACATTTCCAGGGCAAGGATGGATGCAGTCTTAGAGATATGCAGCAAAGTTTGTATTTTGAAACCAAAAATTCCCAAGCTTGTGTAGCTACAGCTGAAGACCACCAACTAATACAGTAACCTGGATCTTACTTGCTAGAATTGCCATGGTTTTCACTTTAAAGAAGTTGCAGTTAATGAAGCAAGACTTTGACTTTTGGTGTTTTACCTACATTAAAGATCCCTCAAAGTCCTATGAGGAAGGAGGCACAATTTAATGATTAAAAACGTAAGTGGTCTGATTTTCAGTTCAGTTAAAGAATTTTATGCCACCCACTTTCACACTGCAACAACACAATTAGCATACCTTACAATGAAGCACATAAAGAAAGACTATAACATGAAGGCGGAGAAAACAACACTGATATCTAAAATATAGAGTGCAGGTCCCTTGAAAGGACTGACATCGTAGAAACATGTCTCTCCAGTAATCTCGTGGCTTAAAATTTATTTACATATCATCAGCCGCCATTGCCAATGGCAAAGATATGTTGCCATGACATTTCAGTTGTCCTTTTTTTATTCTCTTATTGCCTTTTGGTCATTTAAGAAGCCTTCAGTACAAAATTAAACAGAAACAAGATTTGGCCCATATAGTAGTACACTGCACTTTGTAAATGTTGCATAAATAAATATTCTTTGATTAACCCATACAGCAGGCTTCAGAGGCAGGTAATTACTTGTACCATTTGCTATTTGAGGATGTGTAGAATCTGAGCAGGACATTTTAATTCCTAGCTGAGGACTTTGGTATCCCGTTTGCAGATTTGGAGTTGTATATCCAATTTGTCAAGGCTAGAGATGCTCATACAAGAGTTCTACGCATTAAATATCAGAAACTTAAGAAATTTTGCACGTAAAGCACCAAATGAGTGTGCAAGGCTGCCTATGAATTGCTTTAAGTCTAAATACTGAAAGTCAAGATATGAGCCCCAGCATTCCTGTAGCATTGTTGTATTTTACTATCTTTTGAGCTGACAAGCATTTTAACCTGTATTTTGCAAACTGAAATAAAGAGCTCTGTCGCTCAAAAAAATTGCAATTATTAGCAGTGTTTCTAAAAGGGGAAAAATATCAGCTATAAATAGTCTAAAATACTCTTCACCTTCAACTTGACCTAGCTTTGAATGTTAAGAACAGTAAGAAGGGTTTCTATAAATATATTAGTAACAAAAGGAGTACTAAGGAGAGTCTCCATCCTTTAGCAGATGAAGGCAGTAACACAATGACAAAGGCTGAGGAGAAGGCTTAGGTACTTAATGCCTTCTTTGTCTCAGTCTTTAGTAATAGAGTCAGTCATTTCCTGAGTACTCAGACCCCTGAGCTAGCAGTTAGGGGTGGGGAGCAGAATGAAGCCCCTATAATTCAAAGGGAGATGGTGAGGGACCTGCTCCAACACCTGGATATACACAAGTCTATGGGGACAGATGGGATCCACCCAAGGGTACTGAGGGAGCTCAGGGAAATGCTCACAGACCCACTTTCTGTCCTTTACCAGCAGCCCCATCAGAAGAGGGAGGTGCCAGCTGACTGATGTCTAGCAAATGTGACGCCCATCCTCAAGAAGGGTTGGAAGGATGATCTGGGGAACTACAGGCCTGTCAGTCTGACGTCGGTGCCTGGGNACAGCTTGGTGTCATTGGTAAACTTGCTGAGGGTGCACTCTATCCCATTGTCCATGTCTCCAACAAAGATGTTAAACAACACTGGTCCCAGCACTGACCCTTGAGGAACACCTCTTATCACTGGCTTCCACTTGGACATTGAGCCATTGACTGCAACCCTCTGAGTGTGGCCAGTCAGCCAGTTCCACCAAGTGGTCCACCTATCAAATCCATTATTTTCCAATTTAGAGACCAGTTTGCTATGTGGGACAGTGTCAACTGTTTTGCATAAGGCCAGGTAGATGACGTCTGTTGCTCCCCCCTTATCTACCAATGCTGTGGCACCACGGTAGAAGGCCACCAAATTTTTCAGGCACGACTTGCCCTTGGTGACACCATGTTAGCCGTCACCAATCACCTGCTTATTTTCCATGTGCCTTAGCAAATATTCCAGAAGGATCTGCTCCATGATCTTGCTGGGCAGAGGTGAGACTGACTGGCCTGTAGTTCCCCGGGTCTTCCTTTTTTCCCTTTTTGAAAGTGGAAGTTATGTTTCCCCTTTTCCAGTCAGCTGGAACTTCACCAGGCTGCCACAACTTTTCAAATAAAATGGAAAGCGGCTAGGCAGCTTCATCCACCAGCTCCCTCAGGACCCATGGATGGATTTCATCAGGTCTCATGGATTTAGGTACCTTCTTATGGTTCCTTAGATGGTCTTGAATCTGATCTTCTCCTATATTGGGTGGTTCTTTATTCTCATAAGCCCTGTCTTTTGCCTTCTGCAACTTGGGTGGTGGAGTTAAAGCCCTTGCCAGTGAAGACCAAGGCAAAGTCATTCAGTAGCTCAGCCTTTTCCATATCCTGGGTGACCAGGCCTCCTGTTTCCTTCTGGAGAGGGTCCACACCTTTCCTAGCATTGTCTTTATACCTGACATACTTACAGAAGTTTTTCTTGTTATCCTTGATACCCCTGGCCAGAATTTATTTTATCAGTGCTTTAGCTTACCTAATCTGGTTCCTAGCCACTCGGACAGTTTCTCTGTATTCCTCCCAGTTTACCTGTCCTTTCTTCCACCCTTTATAGGCCTCCTTTTTGCTTTTGAGCTTGTCCATAAGCTCCTTCTTCATCCATGCAGGCCTTCTGGCTTTTTTGCCTGACCTTCTTTCTTGGGATGCACTGCTCATGAGCTTGGAGGAGGTGATCCTTGAATACTAATTGGCTTTCCTGGGCCCATCTCCCCTCGAGCACTTTTTCCCGTGTTACCCTGCCAAGCAGGTCCCTCGAGAGGCCAAAGTTTTCTTCCTGAAGTCCAGGGTAGTCAGCTTGCTGCTCACCCTCCTTGCTGCCCTAAGGATCTTGAATTCTACCATCCTGTGATCAGTACAGCCAAGGCTACCCTTGACCTTGACATTCCCCATCAGCCTCTCCTTGTTGGGAAGGACGAATGTCCAGTACAGCGTCTCTCCTCGCTGGCTCCTCTACCATTTGAGGGAGAAAGTTGTCACCCACAAAAAAGAAAAAAGAAAAAAAAAAAGAAAATTGTATCTTTCCTTGTAAGCAACTGGTGTTGCCACAGGGATGGTGTACAATGGTGAATGAGAGTAAAAGAGATCCTTAGGCTCAGAAAATAAAATCCCCTAGTAACATAGCATGAACAAGTTTGAAAACCATGCTGTGCCTTTCCTCATAGCTACCACTTGTCTCTCTTTTCTATAAAAATGCAAAGCAACTGCAGGATTGCATCTAGCTAATGGTGAAGACAGAATATGGTAAATATTTACTTTAAAAAGATGTTATCCTGAACTGAGTAAATGAATTGGATGGTGTAATACTAGGATTTACTCAGAAGCAACAGATGGGAGCAGGATGACCCAGTTCCTGGAGAAACAACCACATTTTTGATATTTCACAGCCTCATCAGGACACATCTGGGGTATAGTTTCTTGGAATTCAAACTCTCTCCTTCCCCTCTATTCAGTTTTCAGACTGTTTTGCTGCCTTGCTGTATTTAATCTGGAAAAATATGTAAATAAATGAAACATAAAAAAGTATCATCTAGCAATACTCAGGGGTTTGAAAAAAACTATAAATGGAGCTAATAGATCCCACTGTCACGACAGCCTGGACAGCCAATTGTGTTCTGGTTTTCCTTTCTTACTTTCCGTTGCACACATTTAAATTGGTCTTACACCATCCTGTAGCAGAGGTGTAGGTCTCCTCAGTCACTGATAATTTCCCCAGCAGGAAGCAAAACCTGTGTGGTACAGAGAGATTTATCTGTGTTTACACGGTCACACAACTTAATTATTGACCATGGTAGCATTTCTTTCAAGTGACTACTTTTCTTACATAGATTCCCCTTCTCCTGCAGGATGGTGTTAAGCTGGGTATTGAGAAGTCTTCTGCCAACCTGGGACATAGGACTTCTTGAGCTTGGATAGCAAGAGGCTAATGAATGGCCCACAGTTTCTTAGGGCTTCAGCTTCCTTTCCACCTTCTCAGAAGCAAATTCATATATCTCAAAGCACCTCCATGGAAGACTGTTCCGTTGCCCTTTCCCACTTCTCTGCTTCTTGTATCACATAGTTTTCTTCTTAAGCTCTTTTCAGCACAGAAGGGTACAGTGCCATCCCCTGTGATTCTGTGAAGTTCAGATCTATCACAAGACAACAGAGCGTGGGAAGTTCGCTGTAAATAGAAAGGCACTGAGTTCACTGCTGGTGAATAACTCTGCAGTTGTAAAGTATTTGTCCCAAAGCAACAACTAAGATTAGCTTTCACAGGAGGAAAGAACAGGGTGACTCACCATTGAAAGGCTAAGGTACTAATCAAAGGCAACTTTAGCAGCTCTGAAATGCAACTTCCTCAGCGAGCTATGTTCTCTCCTGGTGAGAGAGATGAAGTATAGAGCCTAACATAATATACCTCATATGGAAATGAACTGCATCTCCCAGTATGAACTGTACAGAAAGTAGAGGAACATACAATGTAAAAAGTGTAGTCTAGCTAGACTATTAGAAGGAGGCAGGAGTTGTGTGTTGGACTAAAGGACCTAAGCTGCATAACTGGTAGCTCAGTTCCCCCTGACTTCTAAGTACCCTGACCCAAATGATGAAAAGACTTTACTTACCAAGCCTATCTACAAGGAGAATTGCTCTTTTCCAACAGGCCTGTGAACAGGGGTTAGGGGTCTATTACCAGCAAAACTTCTCCTACATGATAAAAGGCTTTCATGGATTTCCAGGTCTGGAAACAGGCAACAACCATAGTCTCACCCTGGAAAAGAAAGACATTTCCACCTCCATCTGTTCCACTCCCTCATCCTACCTAATGAATAAAAGCACATAGTTGTTTGGTGGGGCAAGGCTTGTCAGTTCTTTTCATTAGTGTTGAAACAAGCTTAATTATTTCCATTAGTGCAGCCATTAGCTACACTCTCTACCAGCAACCACTCACAACAATCAAGAAGGGCAAATGTCTGAATTAGAAAGAACTGGAGAGGGACATTACTGTGCTCTTTTCTTTACAGAAGTTCCACTGGAGCCTTTTAAATCCTATGTAGGAGGCTCTGTGAGGAGCACGATGTCTAAAGGAGCCCACAACTGAACACTGGGTACTACTGGCAACCATGGGTACTACTTCTGTTATTGTGCTATTTTAGCTAGAATCTATATGAGAAGGCACTCTCTCTTTTATGGTCTGCAAAGTGGGACCGTGTTGTGGAAACACAAGTAATTTCTTATGTCAAGAACATTGTGTTAGCTGTTGATCTTTTTCCTTCTTATGTTGGAGGCACCAACTTCATTCTTACACGAATGGTCAGATGAAAACGAGGCTCCATGTTCCAATTAATCTGTGAATGTGGGACTGAGGTTGCCCTTCATGTCTTTTACAACTACCTCTGAGGCAGCCCGAAAAGTTCTTTTGCTGTAAATACTTATATAACCGCTATGGAAATCTGCCTCATTTCATGGATTTGATTTTCTTTACCAGCTTCCTGGATACCATCTACTTTGTTCATACAGCAACCTTTTTTCCATGGTCCACCACCATTATAAGCACCTGTTTGTCTTATTTCCATTTATCTGTCAGTGGTGTTGCTCCTGTTTCCCTTTAGATTCATAAAGAGCCAGCTGCTACAGTGTGCCCTTAATTTGTGGTCAAGGACAACAGCTTCATATGAGGCAAATAGGTTTTCAAGAGCCGTAAACAGATTATACCTCCAAAGTGACTGTTAAATGTCAGAGGAAAAAAAAGTCAGGTATCTGGTACTGCCAAGAACTGCAAGGTCAGTGAAATGAGCCCTGTTAACAGAGGATACCAGAGATCAGGAGTTCATCATTGTCTTCTGGAGATAATGACTGGAACAGCAGGATTAAAATAAAACATCCTAATGCTTTGTACTAGGATGTTGACAGAAAATCTAGACAGATGCCCTCAGTGTTCTTTCTAATTTCTAGGATCACTGAAAAGTGGAAGAGTACCACAGGCCAAGGCTTCAAGTTCCTTGATCCCAGATTTGGTAGATGGAGGGCAGTTCGAAAGTGATAGTCTAAGATGGAGGAAGGAAGCCCATGGCTGCATTGGGCTGGTCTGTGGGATCAGGCAGCTCAGCTACCCGCACAGAGCCCAGGTGCCAAAGTGGCTGAGGCAGAAAGAGCCTCTAGAACCCAAAAATGGGACTGTATGGGAAACAGAGCACGATCAAGAGGGGCTCAGGCAAATGGGGTGAAAGGGAGGTACGAACAAATATGATATAGAAATAAAAGAACTCCTCTAGATAGTGTGCCTGAATTTCAGAGTGAAAAAAACCAAACAGTGGACTCAGGAAGGGCACACATTCCTCCCTGGCAGATTTCTGCCACCTCTACCGGTTCCTCAGGATGCCCCTACCTTGTTGAGAAATGAGAAAGGTAGTTCAGACTGTAAGGAACTGCAGCTTACCTGCCATGACTGTCTACAATACTTAATAAATATAACTGATGGAGCAGATATAACAGGAACCCCCATGTAAATAGAATTACATGAGCAAAATGCTTCTTTTACCAGTTTCACATTAGGGTGAGTGGGTGTGAAAAAAAAAAAAAAGTTAAAAACCAGAGCTGTGACCACACCAGAGTGCTCAGCAATGAAGTATGTTAGCATTTTCCTGGAAGCAAAACACTTGGTTCAGGCACAATCACCACATTAATCACATCTTTGGCCTCTCTGTTAACACCATAAATGAAAGTGTGAAGTATGGAGGTGGCTTGCACACTGTATAGTGCCAGGACTAATGTTTAACTTCCCATAAGCCAACTAGCCTGAAATCCTGGAACTGTGGTTAATGCATGCACACATGGAGCCACCACCTATCTCTGCACAAGAATGCATTGGGGAATCACAGAATCATAGAATGATTAGAGTTGGAAGGGACATTAAAGATCACCAAGTTCCAACCCCCCTGCCATGGGCAGGGACATCTCCCACTAGAGCAGGTTGCTCAAAGCCCCATCAAAACTGATCTTGAACACTTCCAGGGATGGGGCATCCACAACTTCTCTGGGCAACCTGTTCCAGTGTCTCACCACCCTCTCAGTAAAGAATTTCTTTCTAGTATCTAAGAGCACTTACATATCTTTTTGGGTTCTGCATTTGTGATCTGATTTTTATTTTTTTTTTTCACCTAGAATGATATTTCATGTTTGATCTTCATCTTTACAGTTCATTTCTGAACTCCTGTGATTTAGCTCGACTGACTGAAATATCAAATTTAGGTTATTGTCAAAAGGCTGCATTCTGAATTAAGATTACAAATGCTCAAGTTCCCAGCAACCACAATTTTTCATCTGGAAGAGGATGTACAAGTATCCTGGAGGTTTTTTGTTATCTACAGCTTTTTTTGCCTGGTAAGGTTATAAGCTTTTAAGTTAGCACTAGCTTTGTTTTTGCAGTAGTACGTACGCTGCCATATATCATAATCAGTAACTTAAGTTTAAAAAGGCTCTGCTGGCTTATGAAATTTTATAAGATATTTAATGTAATACTCAAGACAGTCATTCAACCCCTCTGTTTCATTTCACAAAAGTCAGTATGTTTTTACTGCCCTGTACAGAACTTCAAGGGTTTAATGGATGTTCTTCAGGCCATCTAACTGCAGTGGCTTTATGAACTGGTTATTTTCCATTTTGAGCAAATGCATGAACTAATACAGGAGAGGAAATTAAATCAGTAGAAATTTATGGCTAGCCAGTCTAGTTCTGCTTGGTCATAGTGATGATTCACTCTTTCTCTCCTTGTTCTCCTCTCCATGCAATACTTGACACTGTGGTAGTTTATGTTTTCACAGGAAAACTGAAATGAAAGCATTTTCTCTTGCACAGAAGTTTCAGGGCCAAATGGAAACAACAGCTTGACCAAAAGCTGTAAGCCCAAGGACTTGCTCTGCAGTTATTCTTCTACATGCCATTGTCTTTCTGTGTACCTACATAAGAGCAAATTCCAGCACTACCTTCTTTGTTTTCACCTGCCAAAGCAGAGGGCAAGAAGGCCTCACTACATTGATCTCACCCCTTTGCTTCCTTGGTGGGCCTGGTTTACAGCCAAATCTCTGTTCCTGAATTATACTGCAAATGGTAGGGAGTGAGAAAGTGGAGCCCAGTGAGAAGTGCATAGACCTGAGGTTCCCTTCTCCAACCTGAGACGACTGCAGTGATCATAAGCAAAGCAAATCACTTACTGACAGGCACTGAAGGAATTTACTTTCTCCTGAGCTACCTCTTTCTCAGCAGTGCGTGCAGAGTGACCCGGTGAGCACAAAGAGGAAGGCCAGTCACACAGCACTACTCTGTGCAAACTTAACATTTAAGACCTTAACCTCTTTCATTTTCTTAGAAAAGCACATTAGGTAAGGATTGTTTTAGGACATATTTCGCTTGTTTTTGTGCTATTTCAAAACTAAGCCTTTTAATTATTAAAACTGCATAATTGTCAGAAAACTCAGTGGGTGCTAATGAGTGTACAGGCACCTAGAACAAAGGAGTTCTCACCATGGAGAACTCAGTACAAAAGGAGACGATCATTCCCCTGTGACTCACACTGGAGCTTACGGGACTGCTTCTGCAGTCCTTCACTGTGGTGAAGAGTGGAAGGGCAGGCCCCACGCTAGCAGTGTTTTTTATATAAACAAGTCACAGAGAAACAAAGATCTTTATTCATGGAGGTTGCTATGATACCTGAATCGCGTAGATCGGTGTCATTCACGGGAGTGCAATCTCTGAATGTACAGTAGGATTTCCTTCTGCAGCCTGCAGGCAGACACGATTCCAGCACTTAGACTGCAGTAGGTATTAAAGCCCACAAATCTAATAATATGCTCATTTGCTGACCCCTAAACTGTACCCAGCACTGCAGTAGTGCAGCTACACCTTAGAGAGTGGATTGCATTGCTGATTTGGAGTTAAGAATCCTGTTTCTCTTCTCCTTTCTATCAAGGTAAAGCTGCAAAAAACCACCACCACCACCCCCGTTACAGCAGCAATTCCACCATAATGGAATTCAGGCTTTGGATTGCCTTGTGGTTCCAGAGGAATGACAGCTATGTAAAGCAGACTAAATGATATCTTGTAGTAGTCCAACAAATGGATGACACTTCCTAACTCTTAGGATCTGCTTCCAGTCCTGATAGCTCAAAAAACAGCATTTAGTGAAATTCCTATGGACTTTAATGGGGAATGACAAGCTTTCTATAGAATGCTTAGAACAACCCAGGGAGCACTACAACAGGAATTCTCCATTCAAACCTATTAGCTACTAAATTTCTATGGAATCATACTGATTTCTTCCCTGTTCAATTCAATATAAGGCTTTTCCATAGAAAAAAACCTGCACCTTTACTGCAGCCTACACAGATACAAGGCAGAGTAAATCTGTATTGTTTAACAGGAGGTAAAATTGCTACTTTTCTTTCTGTTACATACAAGGTGGGTAGTCTCTCCTGCATAAATTCTAAGCATTTGATACGCAACAAAAATCAGTTCATACTAAACACAGCTTGTTTCAAAAAAGTATCATTATAAGTTAGGCTTAACTAACAGCAAACTAAAAGTACTCTACAGTATTCACAGAGGTCTCTCCAATAACTACCAGCCTTAGAAGAACACAGAGAGTGGATTTATGCCTGCCACAAAATTATTGCTTAGGGCAGATAAATAGTACAGGTGAACTTAGCTTCTGGTATTAAAAGAAATCCAAAGAAACAAAAAAAAAACCTCTGAAAAAACAGTGTGAAGTTACTGTCCAAACACTCAGAAAAGCCGTGTTCATTTTAAGCTCTGTTAGCAACACAAAGGGATAGAAGAAGCTGACAACCTGCTGCCACTGGCAGCAGTGCCAAGGCTCCAGCTCACTTCAGAAGGGCCAGGGCTCCTGCCAGAGGGCCTGCCAGCAGGAAAACTGATAGTGGTGGTGTGAGAACAAGAAGAGCAAATAAATTTTAAAAGCACATGCCAGGCCAAAGAGGAGCATGAAATTGCCCCTGTTCGTTATGCAGCAAGAGTTCTGAGACCAATTTTCACATCTTCAATGTCACGAAAATATAATTCAGTCACTCTCCATCCAGACACAAGTGTTGCAGTTTCTGTGAACAGTAATTATGTGGTGGAAGCTTCATCTGCTGGACAGTCTTTTGATTGCAAATTCACAAATTATAGGCAAGACATTTGGAGAGAAGCAAAAATTGGTCTCAGAAAATTCCTCAGCACCACTGTTCCTTACAGAGGGTTCTGCCAGCCAAAAACTACCACGTCTCAATATGTCCTAAGAAGACTTCCCTCTCCCTTATCTTCTCACCTCAGAACACCCAACACATGCTAAGGTTGGTTTGCAGCCTTGTTTGACAGGAAAGATGAGGAAGTGGGTGCTGCAGAGCTGCCTGAGTAAGGTCAATGCCAACCACAGAATCCCATGCGCAACAGAGGTCCCCACAAAGCTTCCTAAAATGGTCCAAAGGTGACTGATGCCTGGCAATCTAATTTCCTATACAAGTTTGCTAAATATAGTGAAAGTATGGGATATCAGTGTTTTAGGCTGCTAGGTGGTTCTAAACTCACTTTTAAATAAAACAGCATCCCTGCCCTATCTACACACTGGAGGGAAAAGCCCATCTCTGTGTTTACCCTTGTCTTCCATCAAAATGAGTCCCTGGTTCTCTTTTGTTTCTTCTCTATTTCTTGTTTTAATTTTGAGCTCAGTTTGCTTGTGTTTTGTGCAAACTAGTCACACAGAAAGAAATTGCTTTCTTTGATTCAATGCCTCTTGCTGTAGGCATGCTGCCTTTCTTCACTAAATTTGTAATTTTACTATTGATGTTATTGATGTTCCCAGAGGTTTTTGTGCATGGAGCTCAGGGTATCTCAAAGCATCAGTGGTCTCTTTGGCAAGTTCTATGTCAGAAACAAGGTGTGAAGAAATTCGTTTTAATATCATATGAAAAGCCTGCAGATATTTTAAAATATATGATCAATATAATGAAAAAAGAAGTAATTATGCCTGCTATAGAGCTAAAATAGTGTAAACACGACTGTGCAATTTAAAAGAACATCATGTCTGAGCAGAGAAACAGCAAATGTGATTACCATAGTACATGCGTTAGAAAAATGGGGTGAAGCCTAAAAATGAAGATGTCTCAAGGGGAAACCCAGGAGCAGACCCTGAGTACAGGCTAATCCTTGGCTCATCTAGCTAGTAACCTATAATTCTTATTGAAACCCTGAAGAGGGCAAGAAACTCATAACTGGCCACTATTCCTCGTACCAGCAGCTTGTCTCCAGCAGACTTAAACTGGTGATCCCAGGGGTTTGGCAGGTGATGCTGGCACAGAGCCGCGCACTATTTATCTGCCTCCTGGATTTCTTTTTTGGCCTTCTGACAAAAGGCCTTACATCTTCCTGTAGAGAGGTGATTAGCATTGGTCCTTCATTTAACGTTACTGCAGAGCTTAAATCTTTTCTTGCACAGAAAATGTAGAAGATTGCCTCCCTGAGCACCTATTCACCAGCCCAAGCCACTGCAGTTCCTGAAATGAAACACTGCTGGCAGAGTGTCTTGTAATGGCCATCAAAACCTACTTCAATAGCTTTAAGTAAAAGTAGGTATGTTCATGAATTCTTTATCTATGTGAAATAGAAAATGCTGCTGGCCAAATCCTGACCTCAGTTACATCTTGTTAAACCTGGAGGAGCAGTTTAATAGCTGTAAATGGAATGTAAACTGTAAGCGGTTCATGAAATTAAAATCTAAGACTGAACATCAAGAACGCCACGAGGATTTTTGCTGTGACTTCACACCAAGTCAATAAAGCTAACACAACAATACTTTATTTCATTTAGGGGAAATCTCTGTGGGCCACAAACACTAATTTTCATGCTTAGAAATATTTCAGTAATAATACAAATGAATAAAATACCAGCAACAAGAAGAAAAGGTTTGCTAAAAATCTTATTTCTGCTTTTGTGATACTTTTGTATTGAACCCTATTTTTTAAAAAAAAAAAATCTGTTCTTTGTTGCCATAGCAATAGATTCCCAGGGTGAAATTATATCATACTGCCTTTCTTCTAGGTTTCTGCAATGTGCAATCACCACCCACTCTCCTTCATTACCATCAATAATCAGCAAACCCTCCCCACCCCCAGCCTCTATTCATCTGCATGTTTGGGGCTGGAGGACATAATAGTTATTGTTTTGACAGGTGTAGAGAAGCCAAGTGAATTCTCAGCGTGCTGAGGCAGCACGGGATGTGCTGGCTGAAGTGTTTCCAGCCCGGTCCCCTCCAATGACACCTGTGGGCTCCCGTCCACCCGCAGCCCCGTACCCCTTCTGCAGGCGTGCTAACTGCCGGTGTCAGCTCTACAACACTGCGCTGCGATCTGCTGGGAGGGGTGGCAGCAAGCACCTACGCTAGCCTAGTGGTGCCAAAGCAATGTCAAGTTTAAAGCAGAACCCTGATTTCCTGAGGTAAAACGCTATCGCATTCACTCCATGTGCCGCCTGACCCTTGAACCACAACTTCAAAATGAGCACCTCCAAAGCAGATCAACAGGCTGGGCAGAGCTTGCAGAACACGCACCACGGACTGAAGATTCAAACACAATGTAATGCAATTTGTTGGCTTGTACCAACAAAACAAACCAACCAAACAAACAAAAAAACCTGGCCCCCATGTACCTATTCTGCAACAATGTACAGTTACCACTTCCTCAGTGAGTGTTTAGCCCTGCGTTTAGCTGTCTGCCTATTTCTCCCAGGTTGGATTCACGTGAACTTTTTAATGCCAAATCCCCCAAATCAAAGCAAGTGGTTAAGTTAATTCATGGTAAACACTGACCTTGTTCAAGTTATCCTAGTCCCATTGTTTTAGAGGACCAATTTATTACATTGATTTACAGTAGCTGAAGAACTAGCCCTGTATAATTTTCTGACATTTAATATTACCAAACATTTTCACTGTATCGGAAACAGAGACTAGTGTTTTCTAGTGTTTCTTCATGTTCTCACTGCTCAGAAAAAGCTATGCAACCACAGATCTATCAAGAGCACTGAAGGGACATAAGCTTTCTCCTTCCTCCTCCTCCAGTCCCAGTCCTTTTCCATTAGCCCTGCTTTCGCTCCAAGGTCAGAGATCCTGCTCATACATGGCTGAGCCACCAACCCCCTCACTCGAATTCAGAGCTGCCTCTCCCCTTCAGTAACATTCGCCCGGTTTTCAATAGTCATTTTTAGTTTTTTATCTGAATTTCTTTATATGCCTTTGTTGTTCTTTCACACACCTTGACTAGATTTTTCTCTTATTGTCCAGATCGTAAAATATTTTTATTTTCTAAATACGGGTGTTCTTTTGCATAATAAAAATTGTTTTTCTAATAAAAAGAAAAGTTTCTACTTGGCTAAATAGAATGTACTGTAAAAAAAAAAAAAAAAGAGATGTGCTTTGCACAGTTTATGCATTAGGTCTTTGCAGCAGTATGATAGCTGAAAGTCAAAAGAAAAATAGAGCAGCATGACAGAAGCCTTTCTCCTTGCTTGTCAGTTAAATTAGCTGCTAAATATGGTTTCAGGTACAAGACACATCATTGTTAATGCATGCCTTTTTTAATCCAGGAACACCATGTTTTGAATACTTACTGCCCATGTAGTAATTCTTTATGGATACAATAGTATCTATTTTAGCAATATGCATGTAAATAATGTATCATTTTTGTAAGGTGATTATGACTGAATCATCACCCTACTTTTATGCTAAGAATATTAAAATAACATTCTGTATTTTAATGGTGGACAAGACCATGCTACTCCCTACATCTTATAAATCTGGGTAAGACTCTGGATTTGAAAAGCAGTCACTTTATTTAAGCACATAAGTAAATATAAGCACAAACAGGGTGCTGCATGCTCATATACTCACCCAGCAGAATGATTACAAGCTCTCCAGACTGTACCTGTGTGGGCAGTGGTTTACCTCACCAGGTTCAGAGTTCACAATGCTGTGTCTAGCATCTAGACTTCCAGGTCTGCTTTGCCACATCTCAGCTACAGATTCCTGCAAGAATTTTCCATCCTCATAGGTGACTGACTATGACAATCATTAAGAAAAAACATATATTTTTGGCAATGACAGCAGCACCACCACTTGTCACACCTGTTCTATTTGTGGTTGATGAGCCTCTATGGTATTTGGAGATGCAAGGTCCTTGACTCAGGATGTAAAATCCTACTGGGACAGTTGAGTATGTAGGTAAATGGCAGCTGCTTTTCCTTTGAAAATTGAATAGAAATAGAATAATTACCAAAACAGAACAAATAACCTATCCATCCTAGTAGCTGAACTCATTAAGTAGCTTGTTCAACTTTATTTGTGATACAATAATAAATCAATTAAAGGGACACAACGTTAAATGAAACAAAGACATGCTGGGAGGGATTAAGTCAGGTGGGGAGAATTTCAACACACTCTGCATCATACATCACAGGAGGTGCTCGCTGGTAGCTTACTGCACCACAGCTGCATCCTGTCTCACTTTGGAAATTATTATTTTGGCCCAGAGACCTTTCTCCACCATGTTTACTCCAAGATTACTCCCAGCAAAGAAGTGCTATCAGGGAAACTGTCATGACTTCCTCATCCTCAGCAGGCATAGCAATCTATAGCAAGGTGGAACATACCTAGGATGCGTTACCTTGAGCTAACAATGCAACTAGGGGAAATAATGGCAATGGGGAAAGGCCAGTGAACCAAAATTCAGCAGGCAATTGCTGGGGTTTACAACCATTACTCTTTATGCCAGGTGAAGTTAGAGATCAACCTCAGAAACTGGCATTTCATTGGGACAGATTTTTTTCTATACCACAGGGAACTTCAACTGACCAGATTACAGTACATGAACAATACACAGTATCTCTTAATCAGCCAGCCAAGATTAAGTGTCACACAACAGAAGCCTCTTGTGCTTTTTTCCATACCCTTTTGCTTGGTGAATCCACCAGTTTGCAGAAGCTTAGTTATGCTCCTACCTAAATAACTGGACAGCATGCACACAAAAGCGTCTTGCAGGATCAGAGTGGGCCACGGACAGTACCTGGGCAAAGGAATCACGTGCAAAGGAAGTTGAGCCCAAACTTTAAATTTCTCTCTGCAGAAGTTACAGCACAAATATTTCATTGCCTGCTGTACATGTAGGCAAGATAGGGAGATGGAATGTATGGGCATGAAATGTGCCAAACATGATTACCCTCTCCCAAACACCTAGAAAACTCCATGCAGACACACTTGTTGTAGATTCATGCTTACGCTTAGGGATGTTTTGCTTTCACAAATGCCCAAATACACTGAGCAAATGCTGCAAAACAGTCAAACAGACATTTTTTTATCTGCTAATGATTTCACACACAGGCGTTTCACCAACAGCTGGAGAGCACTACTCTCTTAATGCTCCCCCTATAGCTAGTCAGGGTGCCAGGTAGCTGGTAAGTTCATCCCATCCCATGATTTTCAAATTGCTGCCCTCGGTTTCCCAGTATTTTGAGGAACTGTATCATGTACTAATCCAACAAAAGAAATCTCCCACACTTTTACCTTTAAGTATCACCAGCTGTATCTGTTTTGGTTTGGCACTAGTCAAGTCTTGCATTATGAGCTATTCTACTACAAAAACTGTGGTAGGCACATGCAGACACCAGTGTGAAGATAGTGGTTTTGATCAGCACAGTGTATAGATTTTGAGATTCCCTTGGTAGAAGTTATTTCAGAACAGAAGATATAATAATGCTAACTGTACTAATGAGGTATTTAATGTGGACTCCACAGCAGTATATCTGTCATGCCAGACCTATTGAGACAGTAAGAATCTGGGGCAGCAGTTAGAAGCATTAATGACTTCACAGCCAGACTTTCACAGTGCATTTTCAAAGGGAATACCATCACCTAGGTGTCTTGGCTCATAGGAGCTAACAGAGGTAGTCTTAGGGGCTAAATGGAATAAGGACTTAAGTGTTAGGTAAGCATCATTTTTAAGTCATCATCATTCACTTCAAATGCAATATTGTGCACATCTGACTGATCCTGCAGACATTCTGCATGCACTGTTCAGTCAAGTTTAGCTAAAAAGAAAAAAATAAAAGAAAAATTACTTCCAGCAATTAAATACTGGTTAAATCAAATATATGGTTAAATCTTGTATCTAGCCTTCGCTTCTGATGCCTTATCTGTAAAATGATTACATTAAATACTACTCAGCATTTATTTCTAAGGATAAGGCTATAACAGCTGTATTACTGTACTATGCCAAAGGAATTTGAACCCACAAGTGGCTTTGGCAGGCAGCAAGCCAAGGCCAAGTGTCAGCAAGCACATTTCCCTTCTAACAGCTGACATCAGCCGGAAAGTGGTGTGAGAGGTCTGGCTGACTACAGCACCAAAAGATAGTGCCACAGGCACTATCCCACCCTCTGCCCTCCACATGGCTTTCTCTAAAGCTGGTTCTCATTCCTGGCAAATGCTGTGAGTGCCTGCTACTGCCATACAGCATCTACAAGCATAATTACTTAACAACCCTCGCTGCTACAGAGGTGTAGCAATGGATAATTAAAGCAACAGATGTTTGCAAAGCATTTTCGGAGCACTGAATGAAAGTTGTTACATACATTTAATTACCCTTGTTAAGTTCTTTTTTTCCTTTCATATACAAACTTTGATTTTTTTGTTGGTCTCATGATTTGGATTGTAGACCCTCCCTTAGAAAAAGAAAAAAGAAGACATAGACATAAAGACAGGAAAGCAAATGCTACCCATCATCCATTACCTCTGGTAACTTACTGATCCAAGTAAGTATGTTTTCACAGTACAAAATATTACTGATAGGACTGTTGAACTTTTGCATTTCAAAGCTGAGCGGCAGGAATTCTAGTGCATATTGTGCAAGAAGCTGATGCAAAGCTCATAATTTTGTGATAGTAAATGTCATAAATTATTATTATTGAACATGCATATCACAATATTGAGACTCCAGTCAAGTTCAAGGTTTATAGCACAATATACTGTACAAATAAAGCCTCCAATTTCCCAGTAAAAGTCTTGAAGTAGTTTGAGAATTACCAAGGATTTTCCAGCAAGTGCTTTCTTGGTTTCTTCTTTCAAATGTAGTTTTGGAGTATTTTTTGGTCTGACTGAAGAAAATTTACCAAACATGCTGTTACATATTTGATTGGTTTTGTTTTTGTAGGAAATCAAAACCCTTTGAGCTCAGAATTAAAAAGCCAAAAAGCCAAAGGACTTTCTCATGTTACTTTAGAATATATATTTTGTCTCATGGAATATGTAATCCTATATGCAACATAAAGATATAATACACTATTAAAAGTTGTATTTTAACTAAATGTAACAAATTACACATTTACCTTGCTGAAATGACATGTTAACAAAGTCTTTGTCAAAATGTTTTGACTTGGAGTAAACCTTCTTTTCAGGAAGAAACAGTTCTGCTAAAAATTTAATCATTTCCAGTTTGTTTTCTATTAAATAAATATACAGTAACACAAAGACCAAGCCTACATGGGAGAATAGTTTTAGGAAAGCTAAGTCAAAGAGATGTAATTGCCATCTAGTTCTGATTGTGGTTAGCCATTATTCTTAGGTCATTTGTCAGAGGCTTTCATAATTTAGTTTCACGGAAAGATCCATCCACTATAGATGTGAGTCTCCCCTTTTCCATCAAGAGCTAGACTTTTCCAGTGGAGAAAAACTGCCCTATTAGGCATCTTCACAGAAGGAATGGCATACAGCTTTGTAACCCAAACTCCAGAAGTGGGTTTGGACTTTGATTCAGGGAGATGATGAAACATATGCATTTAAACCACCATGTTGTTCAGATAAACTGCTATTTTCTGGTCTAAAAGTCAGGCATTCAAGTAATAGCCTCGCCAAACAGAGGCTCTGTTGGGGGATGTACATGATATGGGGCCCTGAAGAATAAACACATAAATCAGCAGATCCTAGATTAGCTGTAAGTCCCTTGGGAGATGAAATACATTTTTTTAAATTAGGAACTGACATAAGTATGTAGAAAGTGTCAGAGGCACTAATCCTTCTGTGGTACTTTCAGAAGAGTGATGCTGATAATTTTCTATGAACTTGACTCCTATGTGGCTTCCAAAAGACAACAATTAAAATGAATTTAGCAATTTTTAACAAAATAATGGGGTTTTTTATTGATGAAATGCTAAAGGATTACTTTTCCAGCCCACAAAACTTATTCTGTACCTCTCAGTTGAGCCCAGTCACAGTACTGAAAGCGTTGCCTTGTAAAGCTACAGATCCTGCTTTCTTTGTCAGCGGCTTCAGGCCTTTGTGAGCAGAATCGATGGATTCAGTCTACTTTCTGAGGGATGTGAGCCCTAATGACAAAAGTCACTGGCACATGTGGAGCTCCTTTTGTAGGAAAACAATGCTTTTGGTTTACCAAAACTGAGTGGCTCCCTGATCACCCTCCATTCTGGTGTCATCCCTGGTGTCATCCCTGGTGTCTCTGATGGATACAGAACAGCAACTTTCAGGGGCAGTAACTAGATTGACTTGTGAGAAATTAAAATAGGCATGAAAAAACTATGAATCAGCACACAGAACATCACACACAAGCCAGGAAATTGCTTTTATAGTCATGTCAAAAATAAATGCTGATCTCAAAAAGAAAACTATACACAGAACAAGTAATAGCCAGCCTAAGTAATTTATGCTCTTTGCCGTCTTACATTATTAGGAGAGACATCTTACCTGGATGACAGAAACAAATCAGTGATCTTGAAAAGATTTATCCTGAGACAATACACTTAATAAGCCTCCTTGTCTGTAAACTTTGTGTAATGGCTGTGTACGTTCAGTAGCAAAGTGGCCAAAGTGTGCTATAAATCACTTGACTTGCAGCAATAATGTATTTTCCTTCTACTTAACACCGCTTAGGAACACAGATGCTTTCTGTAAATTTGAATTCTTTGTAACGTTTCTTGAGAAAACAAATGCTTGTTTTTCTACATAGCAAAATATACATGTAACACTTGACGTAGTAACCTGGCAGGCAGAAATCACTCCTTTGAAAACACATTTGTTGTTATGAATTTTGCTCCTTATCCTCTTTCACACTAAAACAATCTGACATCAGTATCACTCCTGATTTACAACAGTATATGTAAGGAGTTAATCTCACTTTATTATTTCTGTTATATTACAATAAACAAAAAATACAATGGCTTGAAATAATGGAATCATGTTATCATGGAGATTTTGCTACTGACTTTAGAGGGGTTGGATTTCATCCCATGTGCTATTAAAATTGTAAGCATAAACCACAATCACAATTGCTGAATTGTATTTGACAGTAACTTAAAATTACTCTTCCCCTTTACGATGTGTGCATTCCAATATCATTCTCACAGAAGCCAATGAGTATTTCGAAAGCACCGCAACGGGGCTGGGTTTTCACTTAGATTAGGTGTTCCCAGACTGCAAGACGAGTGCCATCAAGAATAGGCAGGCCTTTTCAAAGTGGACTGCATCAAACACAACCAGTTGAGTATTTCTCTGAAGAAACAGGAAAGGTGCTTCAGCTGGCAAACGTCTCCTTTCTCACCTGTGTATGCCATGGCGTGGATAAACCCCTGCAGCTTTCTCCACTCGAATGGAGGATGACCCCTCCTCACGCACACAACATAGTGACATAAGCTGTGGCTGCAAGACTACTCAAACGCAACTCTCGGGTTCACTGAGGGGCCCGAACAACAAAATACAGGCACCCCAGACCTATTTGGACAGGCAACAGGAGCAAGATTTCCCCCTTCAAATGAAAAGAGAAACATTTTAAGTAATTAATTTTTCTGTTGATCTTATGCATCTCAGTAATTATCTCCGTTACGGTGTATTGATTCCAATGTGCACCTGCTCTTACTTCAATCAATAGCAAAATTTCAATTCCTTCATTTAAAGTAGGGCTGGGTGATAAGGAGTAATACTGAATTGCGTGTTTGAGCAGCGCTTGCAACACAAAATACAGTCAAGCTGCAATGAATGTTACTCTTGTGTAAGCTCAGGTCGATCATAGAAGGTCCTGAAATGAAAAAGTAAAAAACATCTGAAGATAAAGCAAGGTTAGAGTGCTTCAAATTCCATGGGCTGGCTCCAGTGATTGGCCTCGTTTCCAGCAAAGGAAGAATCTCTAAAACCAAAGTGAACCTGTATCCAGTGTTTGTTAAAAACCTTGAGCTGTGTTGAAAATCCGACAGCCTAAAATGTGTGAGTTACGACTTTGAAAACCTGTAAGAGACAAATATGCACAAGATGGGCTGAAGACAAGGCACAGCACCATATTCCTGCACATCTGGCTATAAATCAAGCAGCGCAGGGTGCATAGCTCTGAACGTAACTCAAGACTGAGGAGATGCTGCCACGCTGCCCTCTTTGAAGATGGCTTTATGTAACTTCACATCCAGCAATCCATTCAAATGCCCTCCCCTCACCTTACAGATGACATCAGTGAAGGCACAAAAATTTTTGATGCTTGCCCAAGGTCATGCTGTGACTCACTCAAGGCTTCTGTACTTGCTGCCCTGTACCCAAAGGCGGCCAGGCTCTCTCCAGCGCTAAATCAAGCAAGTGTAAAACCGTATGACCGCACCGAACTTTTCTTTCACCTTTGATGAGCAATTCTGAGAGATGTGGAGTTCAGATGGAAGCTAAAAGCTGTTCAGCTGCCCGGCATCACGTACTCACTCCAGGCCGAGCAACACAGATGGGAGGAAAACAGAGCAAGGAAGAAAAGAATCCCCTCCAAAGCGTAAGCAGCAGCCGCAGCCCCGACTTGGCGTGGGGGGGGCGGGGGGGCGGGGGG
>JAHREE010000067.1:8476484-8559488 GCA_033628505.1 Tringa tobata
GGGGCGCCGGTGATGAGGGCGCCGAGCAGGGGCTGAAGCCGGCGGCGGCGAGGCGGCGACCATGACGGTGTTCAGGCAGGAGAACCTGGAGGAGCACTACGAGACGGGCGAGGACCTCGGCAGGTGGGTGCGGGCCGGCGCGGGGGGAACCGGTCGCCTCGGAGGGGCGAGGGCAGGCGGGGCTCCTGCCGCCTGGGGAATGGCCGCGGGTCGCCATCCCACCCCCTCCCGGGTGTCCGGCGCTGCGTTTCGAGGCGCGGCGTGTTCGGGTCTGTGCCATGGGCGTGGTGGGGGGGATGCTGGGGCCCGGCGGTACCTTCTCCACTGGGTGCGGGGACGCTGCCCCCTTGGCCAGGCGGGTGCCTGGACCCGTGGCGGGTGTGCAGGGCAGAAGTTGTGTGTGCATCGTGCGGGTGGCAGAGGGCTCGGTGTGTAGCGCCTGTCGGGTTTGCTTTAGTAAGGCGATTAAAGAAAGGAGGGGAAGCCCTGCGACGGCTTCTCGGCAGTCCGGCGGTGAAGATCGCTTTCCAGGCGTCACTGTTGGAGCTGAGAGTCAAGTCAGGGGATGTGGAGCAGAGCGCTGCCGACTGAAGCGCTGCCTTGCTTGAACCTTGATTCTTGAATGCTGCGTAATGATCTCCTCATGCCACACTATTTGTGTAAAGAGATTAAGCTATTTAGTCGTGCCTTGGGTTTTGTTTTTTTTTTCAGTGCTTTCCCTGTTTTAAAACGGTTAGTTTAACGCTGCCTCGTGTCATGTTCAAGCCCTTTTCTTTTTTCTTCCCTCTTCTTTAAGGAAGAATCCGATGGCGTTTTAGCACACCAGTATGGCAAAATGCTTTTCTGGTGTTCATCTTGGCAATTTCAAAGCTTACAGTCAGTGTGTATTTACCACAGGGTGGTGTTTGTGGGGCAGATGATCCTGTGTGAAGGGGCCAGTAATAGCAAAGGGTCTAGTGAAGGGTACAGTAATAACAAATGTTGCAAAGAAGGTACTGGCATAGGCAGGAACTTAGACATACAACACTGTGTCTTAAAAAAACCCAACCAACCAAACAAAAAGTCCCCACGTTTTCAGAAAGTTCATTGGGCTGTATTTAAAATTAACTTCACCCCATTTGTGTGCAAGCTTGTTGCCATGACTTGTACAGATACATGATGGATGTGTACTTTTATTTTCACATAGTGTTCTGGGTTGGCTTTCTCATACATCTAGAACGACAGGCTCTGCTGGACAGCCAAGTTGTATTAATATATTGGATGTCTTGTTAGAAAGATGTGTTATCCTGCTAACCCCCAAGTTTAGGTTGTGTGTTCTAAATGTTTTGTTCAGACACGTAAGAATTGTTTGATTTGGTTTCCATTCTTTTGGGCAAGAACATAAAGTGTTCTGAAATTCAGGTTTAGGTTTCTGGACTCTTAAAAGTAAAACTATGGTTGTGCTTACAGACACTGATACATAATTTACTTCATAGAAGAAAATAAAGACACAGGTCTAGGAATTGTCTATCGTGTTTTCTTAAGATTCTTCAGGGAGAAGATGATGTCAGTTTGCTAGTTCAGAAAGTGTTAAGGTTTATGTAACCTCTCTTCTGTTTATTTTAAAGTGAAAGTGTCAACACGGTGTTTGGTCCCCAATACATATTTATGAAATAGAACAACTGCCCTTAGGCCAGTCACATAAAAATTGTTTAAATATATGGGGATTTTTCCAAACAAACATGCTTTGGAAGTCACATGATAGCTCCAGAACACAGCAGTGAAGATGAAGCATTTCATTTTTACAGTACAGGGAAGTTGTTAGCTTCAGAATACAGCAGTGAAGACCAAGTCTTTCATTTTTACAGTACGGGCAAGTGCAAAAACTGACTAATGCTATATAGTAAAAAAATAAAAAAAATTCTTCCAATTAGCAGAATATTAGGTAATGGAATTCGGTGAAGAAAAGTTGTATTAATGTGATCAGTTACAGACAGGGTATTATAGTACTGAGGTTGTTTTTATTCATTTTAACCCTATATAAGCTTAGCACTCAGTCTAAACCTAAAACATTTTAAGAATTTAAAATAATTTTAAACTCTACCCAGGTTTTTCCTTGAAAAACGTAAAGAAAACTAAAAACCTCATAAATTTTATCTACTTTTGTGAGAAAATGCCAGCGGACGGTAAAACATTGCGAAATGTTTGACAGGGCTTTTGCTTTAAAAACGGAATGCAGTTATTTAAAAGGTCCAAAGCTTTCACTTCGGCATCACCTTGAGAAACTGGGATTATTCCGCTGTGAAATGTTGCTGTAAAATGTAATAAGTGAATCTCAGGGTAGTTGCTAGGTGGTTTAGTTCAGTGGTGTTTTTAACTTGTTTTTAAACTTGAATTTCTAGGGTTTCTAGGTTGCTTCAAATACCCTCTTGTAAATCCCATCACTTTCTCTTCCTCCTTTACCCCTTAGATAGGTTTCTCACCGTTATGTTTGCATATAAATGTAGTTGCAAATGTCAACCCTGAGGCTTGAAACTCAGAAAGCATGAATATTAAGAACACCTTTGACTTTAAAATTTCTTGTGTTCATTTGGGAACCCCATGATTTAGTACTTGAGTTAAGCGATGATGAAAGATTCCATCTTGCAAAATCAACATAGTTTTTCCCCTTCTTAGGGAAGAATTATTTTATTTCCTTTATTTGGCTGCAGTCATGCAGCAAACAGGGTGAATAAATGAACAGATGAGTTTTATTGACAGAGGTGTGTTTGAATGAACAGATCATGAAGTTCCTAGGCCAACCTGCCTTTTGAGAAAGCACAGTGAAGATGCAAATACTCAGAAATTTTAATGATCTTCACTATTTTTCCTTGTAAAATATTTAGCAGTCTTTATAACCTTATAATATGACTGACAGTAACTAGAATAAAAAAATAATTTGAATAAGAAAGCAATTTAAGAAAGGTGTCTTGAAGAGAGTAAAGGGCTTGTGTAAATGAAGTTTTTGATTGAAACTAATAGAGGAGATTTAAATATTGCTTAACATAAAGCCTAGAGTTGTTAGAAACAAGGAGAAGCAACCTGGGCCTAGGCTGAGAAAATGCACTTGCTTGTTTTCTGGTATTTCACAGTATTTTGCATAAAAAGTAATCAACGATCCCCATCCTTTTACCAAAACACTTTTGAGTTTTATTCCATTTTTTTGTTTGTTTTAATTTATGCCTGGGGAGATTAAGAAAAAAGGGACTTGGGATTGTGGATACTGACAGGATCACCTTTACTTGTCCTGCCTGTTCGTGATTTCTTCTGACACATTCCTGACTGTTCAAATTGGTTTATCTTAAGCTTTTGTACCAAAACAGTCTTGTTAGACTGGACCAAATGTTGTCTTTAGCACAGAACATCTAAGAGGATTATGATCTAGATCATGGTGTACATTACATTGCATTGCTACACTTTTTTCTGTCTTACACATTTGAATTGATTACATATTACTCGTATTGTTCAGATGCAGGCTACCTACCAATGTTTTAAGCAGTCATCTAACCATGAAATTTCAAAGGGTGGTAGAGATTCTCGTGAAAGAGCAACACATTTATTAAAGCTATTTTGTTCATTTTAATTCTGCCTGCAGTTGCAGGCAGTGTGACTGTGCATTTTAAATACCCTGCTGCATTGCTTTTTCTTCAGTCTCCCCAGAAGAGAGGATTTCAAGTTCATCAGTATTAAAAACCTCACTATGGTAAGCATGCAAGTAAAGACCTTGAAACCAGATCAAAACCATAAAAATATTTTTTTACCCTCCTGCAAGGAGCATTGCTTAGGAGTTGCTACAGACTGTGAGAAATGCAGCATTGCCTAAATCATCAGGGAGAGGTATCCAAACAAAGCTACTATATAGATGCATAGAGCTGTTGACTCAAAAACCAGGAAGATATATCTAACAATTTTAAACTTCAGGCTTGTTTGGACCTGTTAGAATCACTAGGGAAGCGCTTGAAACTTGTTGAATAAAAGCTATGATGAATCTCAGCAGTTTTGGAAACCAGTCAGTTTCTGCTTGGTAGCTCACTAAGCAGAGATGCTAACAGTAAAAAGCAAGCTAACACTGCTATCTAAGGCATCTAATTGCTTTATCAGTTGAGAAAGAAAAATGCATAGGGTAACATGCTGAAGATGCTGATAAGAGAGAACAGGGAGTTGTGCAAATGTGTATTTACAATCTGAAAAATGTTCTTTTGCCTTTGAGTGCCGAGTGAAAAGAGGTTATTTTTTTAATCTTTTTTTTTTTGAATGCTGGAAATGGATTTCTGTAGTAAGCAGGGAGAAAATGTAGGCAGAACATACACACAGATATATATATATGCATGCATGTATGTAATTTTGGCTATTCACATACCAGTTTTCAGAAATGCTGCTTTTTAGAACTGTGAAAGCTGCCCGTCATCTATCCACAAGCAATAACTGTAACTACATCGCACCTCTGTGTTGGGAGGAAGGTGAAAGCCCCCCCCCCCCAAAAAAAAAATACTTGGATGACAACTAGAATTTGACCCTTGTGGCATTTTTCAGGCTTGACAACCTGAACGAATCTAGCCGATGTACTAAAATTGTGTTAAGTATTGTCAGTCTCTGTTGTAAGATGTATAGGATGTGAAATTCTTTGAGGTGATACTTCCTTTCAAAATGTGCACATCTACAACCCATGCCAATGGTCTTTAATAATGTTATAGTGTAACATTTTTTTCCTATGACTTATCATATTAGAAAGTTAAATGGGGAGGGATAATATAAAAGATGATCTGGTGAGGCTAAAAGTGTTGCATGTGAGGTATGAAATTTTAAACTGCGATACACTGAAACTTCTAATTTTTCTTTTCTTCGATTTTCATGCTGTAACCTTATCTCTGTCGCTCTATCAAAAGGCATATGCAAACCTTCCTTTTCATACAGAGGTAAAATGATTAAGTATGGAAGATGCAAAAGCTGCAAAGCTTTGTGGTACTGTTTCCTGTGTTATTTGTACAGGCACAATGATAAATAGTGAAAGTGTGGAATTCACTGCTTCTGTAACTACACATATGCAAATTCTAGCAGAACATGATAGTTAATTACAGTAAATTGAATGGACTATGTATGTTTTTTAGGGACAAGGATCTGGGAGGGAATCCTGAAAACAGTGGCCACAAAGCCACCGTTTGAGCGGGAAACGTGGTTGGTTGGGATCTTTTTGTACTTTTTTTTTTCTTAAGAGTTGAAAATTGGGAAATTCGAATTACGGCTAAGAACCCTTTCTGTGCTGTTTGTGAACTGTGAAAATGTACTAGTCTTGTCAGCTTTCAGAGGAGACATTGATTATTCCAAGCTTATCAGCAAGTCCTGGCCCTGGTGGTTGCGTGGGTACTGAAGAAGAAAGTCTCCTTACTTGAAAGTGTGGTGGCAGGAATTATTCTTCTGCATCTCAAGTCACTTTACCTCGCAGCCGTGCCTCAAAATGCCTCCTGTTCAAAAACACGTAATAACCTGCAGGCTGCTGATTGCACAGGCTGCGTGAAGCTGTCACCATACAGTGATACTGGTGACATTTACTGCCTTATAAAATGTGCTGGAGGTTCACTGCATGAAAAGCACAAGAGGTGCAGATGCTTTTTGGATGTAACAGCTTGGTCCCGTTTAGTTTATTACTTGCTGTGGGGGAGAATAATGCCTCTTTTGTAGGTCTTTTAAAATGAAGTGTAATTAAAACTAGAGCTTGCTGATTATTCTGTGCCTTTAGTTTAAATGTGCAAATCTTTGTAAATCTAAACTATCAGGAAGCAGATAAAAATGCTCGTTTTTGATTTCTCTTCTAGCCAGGCTCAGTGAGGCACAATCAGTACCAGAACTGGTATGTTACGGGTGTGATGAAACTTTCATTCTGCCTTTCTGGGCTTTGCTTTTTTGGTCACATGTTTGTGAGGGGTTTTGGTGTTCCTTTTCTTTTTCCTCACCATTATCTTCCTTTACAGATGCTCGAGTATGTCACTTTCTCTGCTGGCACTGTGTGTACTGAGCAGAAATTGGCCCCTTCGGTTTAGGAAAGGGGAGGCTGAGGCCGTGTTTTCATGAGAGCTGTGTGCTGAGCTCCATCCACTCTGTCAGCGGCTGAAAGGGGCAATATCACTTTCCTTTGCTGTGTGTTTCTGAGTGGTTTGTTGTTTTTTTTTTTTTTTTATTGAGGCAGTCAAATGGGGCAACAGTGCACACTCAGGTATATCTAATTTATGGCAGCAGCACACACTCAGATCACCTGAAAGCACTGTGAAATCTCAGCCTACACGGAGTTGTGATTGCCTCCATAAATCTACCTCAAGTTAAATATGTAGGAGGAGCAGAGATAAAGAGTCGCTTTACTACAAAGGCAGAAGGACATAAACCAACAAGGAAGTTAAGCTGGAAATTAGGAGAACGATGGCTGATGCAGACATTCTGGGGTAACCTTGGCAAATGGCTGTTGCAGTTGGTCAGAGGTACTCAAAGGTGTATCAGTTTTTGGAGGAAATGGCATGTTGCCTCTGAGACCCACAGCTGGGCTTAATGGCCAGGTGTCCTTCTGTTTTTAACTGGCTTGGTTAGCAAACCAGTGCAACTTGTTAGTACAATTTTATATTCCAAAGAAAAGGTGCCACTTAAAGCAGTGGCTCATTAGTTTCTGTTTCCTGGATGGTAGCGGCTTGCAAGAGAGCTCTGTCTGAAATAAGACTGTTGGTTCTCAAACTTTATTTTGACCCCATTGCAGGAAGACAGGTGGTGCAACGGAAGATTATCCAACAAAGCTGAAAAACGTTCACTGATTTACCCTGCAGTATGGTACATCCTACTTAACCATCACTATTTCATGGCTGAGCTAGGCAGGAGCTGAGACAAGTGTGGACAAAGCCTGAAGATCTACAAACATAAAGTATTTTGTTGCATGTTTTTGTTATGCTGTGAGTTTTGGAGTAACATAAATGGTGTGAAATTTAGTAGACTAGAATACAAAGGCTTGTGCCAAGGATTCCAATTTAGGCACTGTTGTTGAACTCTGAGATCTCCTCACCTAAGAGGCAATACAGAAGGAGTGGAGCTGGCATGTTTTGGTCAGTTCTTGGGTGACATTCCTGTCAGTGCAGTTGATGGAACAAGCTAATACTGGAGATGAACTGTAGGGGTGTGTATCTCCTCGTATCCTTGTGCAATACCTTGCTACATCCTCCTTTACATGGTACTTGCAGCTCTCATCCCTCCATTTCGAAGAGCTGTTTTGTTCTAAAGTGGGGAAGGGCTGCTAAGGTGGTGAAGCTGTGGGAAGAAGCTTCTTGGGAGAGGAGACTTAAAACTAAACTTAGCCTTGCACTACAAAGCTTGGAGTGGTATAGTTTTTTATATACACTGGAAGAATGAAAATGCTTGGGGAATCAAAGAAACTTTGGAAACTGGATTTACATTTATGGTGTTCACAGGCTGGAAATCTGCAGGCTGGAAGTTGAAAGGCTGCTTGCCTCCAGAAGGGTGAAATTTGTTACTTTTCTTTGGAATGAAGCCAATGTGATCAGGAAACCTAAATTGTATCAAGACTGAGCTTCTAAAATTAATTTTACTAAAAGTGTTCTATTTTTACTGAGTTGGGGTTTGGTGGGTTTGTTTGGTTGTGGCACACACTGGT
Source organism: Tringa tobata (assembly GCA_033628505.1). NCBI lineage: Eukaryota > Metazoa > Chordata > Aves > Charadriiformes > Scolopacidae > Tringa > Tringa tobata. The sequence continues at coordinate 8,484,148 of JAHREE010000067.1, forward strand.
GTTGGGGAGAATGTCTTGTAATGGACGCCTTTCACCCAAATCCGGCATAGTTCACATGGTTTAGGATTGCTGTAAAACACCACACTGAGTAATCCACATGGTCGTCTGCAACTTTATTCTCTTGGTTTTGATGTTGTATTTCCTTCCCCTTATTCCATCCTGAATACGCAAGCGAATGTGACAGACAATTTCCGCTTGACGAGGGAGTACTGTTGAGGAGGAAGCATCGTTGCACAGCTGCCCAGACGACACGCGTGCATTCACCACCCGCAGCAGGGACCTTGTGGTGCAGCGGTGTGCCGCTCTTGGCTGCAGCAAGTCTTCCCTGGTATTGTCTGCCTGTAGGTACAAGTCTGTTTGTGAGGAGACTTAGATGGTCTTGCCTGTACTTAACCTACAGGAAAATACCTCTTATTGAGTGGTAGCGAACATAAGGGAACATATCCAAAGCTTGGAATTGTTCACAGTCAGTGTGAATTACAACTGTGCATACAACCTGATTGAAAGGTAGAGTTTAATTGAATTTTCTGCTGAACTGTGCAGAGAAGTGAGCCTTTGGAAAGGGAAAAAAATTGCTTTGGGCAGTAGCATTCTGTCTATGTGATTCTTGCTTAAACAGGATGCTAAGTTAGTCTGTAACTGAACTGGTGTACCTGAAATATTTACTTATGAGCAATTAATGCTGTGTTTCTAATTTCTCACAAGTTAGTTGAGGATCCCTACTTTGTCTGGTGTGTAAATGGGCTTCTGGCCTGTTGTTCCTTTCATCAGTTTTCTCTCAAGTGTCATTAAGTAGTTGTAAGACTAGAGGCACTGGTTGGGTGTGCCTGTAGAAGTGCTCGCTTAGAGTACCTCATCATGTGCCACGGGAACTGATACCATAGGAATGTTTTCCCCGGGTCGCATAGTCTGTTGAAGCTGTGGTGTTTTGCGGTTGTTACTCTTGCAGGACAGAGAAAGGGTGTTGGTCTTCCGGAGTCTTTGGTCTTGTGATTATAGAGAAGTGGTATGAGGCCTCTCATCTTTCTTTGTTTTCTGAAATTTTTAGTTTCATTGACTGTTGCAGGGTCATCTGCAGCTTAAGAGGATTGGACTTTGTTGCTGAGGTAGTCCTTTGTAGTCCTGTATTTCTAAATGAGACTAAGAAATACAATGCTTAAAACTTATGATCACAGTACTCCGTGTGGTGTGTGTTATTTAGTAGTGTTTACTTCACTTAGTAGTCATGTAGATATAACTAGGTGGAGCTAACTTTTGTTAATTGATAATATTGTATTCTATTCTGGCATGTTACACCATGCCAGAACACGCCAGTAACAAATAAATTATTCTGCCAAGTTTAGTGGAGATTGAGGTGTGGGGTTTTTCCCCTTTTTGACAGAGGAATGTAGTATTAGTGGGTATTTTAGTTGGGTCTAACAACTATGTGGCCAAGAAGTCAGCACTTTCAATAGCTCCATCAACAAAATTGGCAGTTTATTATTTCCTAAGAAAAAAAAAGGTACATGGGAGTCTTGAATGGTAATAAAATTTAGCTTTCTTGATACCTTTCTTCTTGCTGACCCTGATTCCTTTATTTGGACACTTGTCTCCTGTTACCTTTAATTAAGATGATGCTGACGTAGTCCCAGAGATGGATATTTCATCTTGCCTCCTTCTGCTGTCTTGATCTTTTTGGAGGTTTTTTTTCTGGGGCAGGGGGGAGGGCAGGGGGTTGGTGTGGGTTTGTGTGGGTTCTTTTCTGCAAGCATAGACTTCTAAGTCCCAAACCAAAATGTCTGGACTTTTTATGCTGTATTATCTCTCTGGCAGTATTATCTCCATGAGCAGGGCCATCTGTGGAGAGTTGCTGTTGATTCCCTGGGAAACGAAAGCACACCAGGGAACAGCTTAGTTCCTTACGTCTCATCTTTTCTGATTACTTTTTATTTGAAAGGGCCTTCTGATACTACTTAGTTGGCAGTCCTGTCTAAAAGAAGGATCACTTTTCCTGCTTTTGTTGCCAGTTACAACATTAACTGGAGAACAAACCATTCCAGATTATATCTTATAAATCTAGTCCACTTCTGCTGCCCCTTTTGTTCCTTTAAAAAGAAAACTTTACGTTACTGTCCCTCCTAAGGGTGTGTTAGTTCCTGGTCAGCGATGCCCTACCTGCTCGCTGGTCTGCCTAGGTATTTTTACAGGGTGGGTAAACCAGCCTAATGAGAGGGCTAGTGAATGGGACAATCCTCTTCCTCACCCGCTGAGCTGCATTCTCCTTCTGCTTCTCCCGTGCTGGCACTGGCACCATCCCGAGTGCAGCCTGGAAGCAGGAGGGCATTAGGGAGTGAGCTCCCTGAACTGGGTCACTGCAGGCACATTGGGGAAGTACCAGTGCCAGCTGCCGGCCTGGCGTAGGAATGTGCGGGCAGAGGGACGGGGAAGCCTCTGGCTGTGACGGCTGCTGGCTCACTCTCTAACTCACACCATAAAGCCCGTGCCCGGTGTGTTGTGCGTCAGTGCTGTGCAGATGTGGCTGGCTGTTAGCACACGGAAGAGCTGCTCTGAACTGGAAAGCAGAACCTGACTCTCAATTAACCCCGGACAATGAGATCCGTGGCTGCACAGTCGGAGTATGTTTTCCGGTGGCAGCAGCTGTAGGCTAGCCAGGCAAGCCCTCCTCCGCATGGAGATCAGAGAGGACAACTCGGAATGTATTTTTTTTAAATGTTCTACATTCCTAAGTGTCCAAGCTTGTCTGCAAGAGTGAGTATTTGTGAATAAGGGCTGAAGAGCTGAGGAAGCAGGCAATTATTTGGCTGTAAATAGCAGCTCATAAAACCATAATGTATATGGACGGCTACTAAGCCACTTGTGTATGTGACACAAACTGCGCTTTGTTTGTCATGTCATATCTTCTTAAAAAGCTGTCTTCAGTCAAGGAAAAGAAGTCTTTTCATGACTGGCTTAAATTTTTTATAGATTGTATTGCTTGGTGAGTTTCTTATGTATTTAGCTAACATCAAATTAATAATTTGAGGATAAAACCTAGAAATGGCTCTGCTGTCTTCTGTGGAGTATAAGCTTGAGGTTGTATGTTTCTCCTTCTGCTCTGGTACTGAAAGGTTATTAAGATACCTGTGGACTTTACAGTGATTCTTCATACCTGATGGAAACTAATGAAATGTGATAAAATCCATTCCACGCCTTTAACTCTGTCGTTTCTTGGGAAAGCTGTGTCATAACCTGTTTAGGTCTCTGCAGTCCATCCTTGCTTCTCCTTTCAGTAATTAGATTTTACCCTTTCTCTAGCAAGCGTTTGGTGAATAATCCATACCCTATCACCATATTAAATGATTTTTCAAATATACTGTAAAAACATTTTCTTTCATTAGCATTGTTTAGTGTATCTAAGAGGTGCAGCTGTCCTGTGAATGTCATGCATTTGTGTATTTTTGTGTCCATTCAATGTAGATATCTTCCAGAGTCAAAATCTGCATAGAAATGCTGCCTAGAGGCACATTGTCATTGCTCATTAAGATCATAGGTCATACGCTATAAAACAGGGAGGTTCTGAAAAGGTGAAATAAAGGGAAGCTGCTCATTGTGATGAAAGAGTGAATGGCATAACTGAGATCCGATAAGCATTATCAATAGATTCTTCCTCCCCAAGCTGAAGGACAAACACCCACTTCAGTGTGTTTCAGAACCCATTGCTACAGAAGAGAATCAGGAAACTCAAAATATTCTAATTTTCTTAAGCATCACTAAAATCACATGTTTATTCTGTTTATATGTTTTAATACTCAGCCCAGGCTCATCATGGGTTTTCTGAGCAAGTGATGACTGAGCTTTTTTGTTCTGAGTCAGATGTACTTCACATACATCTTTTAATATTTGCAAGATTAACTTATGATTTAATGTTAATTGCTGAGCTGGTTTACAAATTTCACTAAAAGCCCAAATGAAGGAGGAAAATCAAGTATTAACGAACAATAGAAGCATTGAGACTCCAACTCTAGCATTAAGTACTGTCACAGTATGCTATGTTCTTTATTTGTATGACTACGTATTTAGGTATTGATCCTTTAAGTACTTGGACGTGCAAGCTCCTTTTTAAGACCATAAATGGCAGTAGGGGCAGCACTTTGCTTGAAAATCTGTGCATTTCTCTGCATTTCTCCCACCTTCTTTCTGGCTTTTTCCTTTCCATCATAGACGTAGTTATTAAATGAACTGTTTACAAATGTGAGTACTCCGCTTTTCACATTCTAAAATGATTTCTGGAAAGGCTGTAGCAGATGTGCATGTGTTCAGACCAAATGGGTTTGAGCAAGCTCCAGCCCAAGCATCATTAATGGGAAATGGCTGACATCCAGCTGCCTTGGAAGTTTTACAGCCATACATATTCCCCCAGTTTATACGTTAAGTAACCACTGCATCTCAGCATGGACTTCACTTTGGTATTTTAAACCACCGTGTCTATAAGTAGACTTCTGTCTGAAGCATCCTCTTGAGTACTTGCTTAGGCAAATAAGATAATACCTAGCTCTTTGCATTCTGTAGTTTGACAATCACTTAAGTGTAAGTGCTTGTGTTAAGGGGCTTGGGGCATGGGACCTTCTCACATCACTTTTTTCTCTGTTTTTACCATCTCCAAGCTTTACAAGTAAGATACATGTGTGCGTGGACTGAGTTCACTTTCATACTGGTTGTGTGCATCTTATATTTGTTATGTGATAAAATGGACACCACATTCAGTGATATTTTTTTTTCTTTCTACTGCATCTTGACGAGGAACCAGCTCCAAAGTAATCTAGAATAGGTCAGTACTTTTTCCCATTTGTTACAGTGTTATCAATGCACATGTCGAAGATCAGTGACTTGGAAGTGTTTATTCAGAGAGAGACACAGAATACCCAGATTTGGTCAGTCTGGCACTCCACAGTGTATTGTGAACTGTAGAGTACGTATGAGAGAGACAGTGAAAATGTTAAGGTGTGGTTTAGCACTGTGGCTGTCTGCATACTAGGAAGCTAATAACTCTTCAGCTTTGTAGTATGTCTTAGTGTCATATTAAAAATAAAATTTAAAAAAAAAATGGGGTTGAACATATCATAGAGGAGATGGTTTAAAAACTAACTGTAATGTCAAATTGTACATACAAGGTATTAACCTTTGCACTTGGGCCATCTCACATTGAACTATATTAGATAAAATTTAAAAGTGAAAAGTAATCATATGGTAAAATGAATTCTCAACAAGGAACCATGAAAAACTCTTTTTCTCATGAGCAGTGAGAAGTTTTACAGCTCCTAAAGAGACCAGGTGACAACATATAGGTATTATGCTTTTGCTTACAAAGGAATACCCAACAACCTGACTTCTTAAAATTTTTTTCCCTAATAGTGTTGTACTTGTTCTTCCTGCCTAGGCAATAACTGGATCAGAGAACAGAAAAAATAAATAAATGAGTGTCTGGCCATTGCTCAGCCTCCTGTCTAAAGTTTCAGTCATGGTGATAACTTGCATTTCTTGTCTATTGGCACAATGACAAACACGCATGTCTGGTGTTACCCAGACTGTACAAGTGAATGCTGGATAGATAATATGAAACTGAGGACAGAGCTGAATTGTTTATATACATACAGGAAGCAGGGAAGGTTTTGTCTGTGCCTGTCTGGTGTTTGCCTCTCACCCACCTATTCTGTGCATTCAAAGACTATGAAGACTATAGCACTATAAAGAGCAGGCAAGAGAATTTTGTCTTTGTTTGGCTACTTTCAGACTTAAATAATTCAGTGAACTTCTTACAGCAATCTGTAAAGTTGTTAGTATGTCTTTGTTTTGTATCTGCAGTAATTTATGGGTTTCCAGGAGGACAGAATCATCAAACCTTTAGTAATGCTTCCAGCTTTTTCAGTGTGCCTTCTCTTCTGAACATCTGCTGCCAATGAAGATCCACAGTACTTTATTCATTCAAATTTGCATTCCAAAACCCAAATGTGAATAGAAAAAAAAAATCTGACATCAGAATTCTTGCTCATGCAAGAGACTCTGCTTTAAAAAAACAGAATTACAGAACTCTGTCTGTAATAAAAGCATATAATATCTCTTTGTTCTGGTTAACAGCAACAAAAATCTGCTTATTTACCTGACTATTGAGCCACATCAATCCATTGACAAAAGTGTAATTTACAATGAACAAGACAGTACTGGTGAGCACACTGATGTAAAGGAGTTCCTTGTTGTTTCTGTGTACAGCTTGTAACTTGGAACAACACTTTTTCTATTTGTACACAGATGCCAGATTTTTCAGTGCCAAGAATGTTCCTTTCATACACTGAAGTTCTAGCAGCAGTGCAACTCCTCTTTCTGGCAAGGGCTTTATACGTGCTTGAGAGTTAAAATAAATCTTTCAACTCCTTTTCTGCCTCATCTCTTCCCCCACATACTTTCATTCCTTGACCTTCAGCTGTGCTAAACTAATTTTCAAGAGCACGGCTTGACCTAATTGCTTAGCAGAGTATGATCATGGAGAAATCCCAATATATTATCTGCTAGCCCTGTGGTCATAACTTCTTTGAAGTCATGTGCTCCTTTGAAAGAAGATGACCATATTGATGGTTGGGAGGGCTGTGTACTGGTGCGGTCTGTTTAGGATTTCCTGCAGGATCTCTCTTTTTCTTTCATTGACTGAAATACCATTGTCAGTGCCACCTTTTCTTGAAAACCCTTGCTGCACAGCACTTAAGAAGGAGGTACACTCTTGAATCTATGCCTGATTGAATCAAGAATCTCTGCTTTCCTCAAATGTAAAATACCTGGGCATGTGTTCCTGCTTGTTCCTTAGAAGCCTTACATGCAGGCATTGTGAAAATTTGAAATGCTCTGATGATTTGAAAACAGGTAAATAATATTTACGAGACCAGAAGACAAAGTAAAGCAATGATGGGTATGAGCCTCCTTCATTTTGAAAACCTTCAAAGCAGAGCAGTGAGCAAAAGTTGTGGGAAGAGAGGGAGCACGACTGGCTCTTGTCTCTGTGCTCACACTTTGAGAGGGTCAGCTCTCAAAAACCTGAAGCTGAAGGCTGCCGAAGAGCAAATCCTCCATCTGTTAAAACCTGCGTTTCCTGCCATCATTCATTACAGCGATGAATGTACAACTATGCTACACTGTGAAAACTCTCTTAACACACTTCTGGTTTAAGCTGTGCATAATGGTAACATAAATGAGTCAAGCGAAGAAATGTTTTCTCTGGCTCCTTTGTGAGGCAGATGGAAGTTATTTCTGAGTTCCTTGAGTATGTCTATCTGTACTAAAACAAGCCCCAAATTATAAGTGGGGATGCAGGAGTTCTTCTGGCCCGTGGAGTAGACCAGTGACAGGAAAAATCCATTTTCCAATAAGAAAGACCTTCAGTGTCAAGTGAGAAGTTCTTAAGGATTATTGAAGTTAATGGTCTGCAAAGCATAGTGCAAGGAAAAGCATCAGTGTTTCCTAGCTGCAATTGGATTTGTTAGCTAAATAAATTAATTGTGAGCTATTAATTTTTATCTTTTTGTGGAGAAGTGATTGTAGGAGACTTCTCTATCATTGTGCAACTCATGCTTAATTCAAAGCTCGTCTGTCATGCCCCTTTTTATGAGGGGAGAAAGAAGGCTGAGGGGGGAGCTCTTCTGACTGTCATTTTCAGTTGGCAATTAAAATGCAAACTATGTTGATTTTTTTTGTTTGTGTGTTAACTATTAGTGATCCCATTTTTTATTTTTTCTTAACTGCTTTTAAAAAAGTTAGGAAAAAAAAAAGGTGACTGGCCTTTCAAATGTCATGTGTGTACTGTATGCCATGTGTTGTTAAGGGTGTCTTTTCAAATTAATAATATTTTTTATGCAATCCTGTTGGTCTGTAGCTTATACTGTAAAGGTGTAATGGCCCAAAGTCCAGCACCATACAGTCTGAAGTCCTCTGTAGCAGGTCTTTTGGAGGTAAGGGGAGATAAAGGCAAATAAGAATATATTTGTGAGGAAGCTTACTTGCTTTTTACTTAAAAACAAGGGTGGAGGGGAAGAGGAAAAGGACTTTATGTGCCTGTTTGTGGGGACATACAGGATGTATGCTATTTGGGTTTCTGTGCTTGTTTTTTCTTCCATTTTTACTGACAGATAAATTATATTGTAATTGGAATGTTTTGAGAGGTCCTGTGTTTAGTCAGCTGCATAAAAATGGCTTAATAATAAAGTTCTATTCCATCACCCAATTCTGTTGCTCATTTAGGGGGGATTATGAATTTTTAAAAGCTTTTTTGAATGCAGCTTTCTTATATCTACTAAGTAATATTATCTTTAATAATGTTTATGTGCTGGTGGGTTTTCATACATCCTCAAGAACGACAAACTCTGCTGATGTAGAGAAAAAGAGGTATCTTACAGTTTCTCACCTACAGTTAGAGCTGAAACACTGGAAAAGGCAAGATAACACAATGTGATGCTTCTTGAACTGAAAATTGAACCTGTCCTTTAGGGAAAGGGATGAGCTTTATGGATACGGTAAATGTCACTCTGGTGGTTAAAAAATGTGTGTGCCTGTGTTTGGGTGGCAGGTACCTGCATGGAGGTTGTAGAAAGTGCATGTTTATCAGATGCACCATATAGTGGAGTGAGAGCAGGTTTACAGCAGGTTTTTACCGGTTTTACAGCAGGGGTGTGTAATGGCTGTGTCCTTGTACAGTGTGAACCACGGCACTTACTCTAGCAGAAGTGAAGCAGAGCTGCAAGTGTCAGGTGCTGCCTGGAGTGCTGCTCCTCACCTTCTCTCTTCAGTAGCTTCCTTGTGTTTCAAGGTTGCGCAGGCTGATTAATATTTGTAAAGCTCAGACCAGGTTGTTAAATACATATGACAGCTTGTTAGGTTCATTTAGATCAATTGTTTTCCACCCTTTATTTTTCCTTCTCTTTCTTCCTTGTTGGATCGAGGTTTGGTTGTTCCTGTACGCCACCAGAAACAGCGTATCACTGCATTCTGGTCTATGTCTTGGCTGTCACCTTTGTTTACGTTTGCTCTTTGTCCTTTGCCAACTATTCAAACTCAATGTGATACTCACTGCCTGCTGGATTTTTTTTCTTGCTTGTATCTCAGTGTCAAAATGCACCATGCTGTCCTTAATCAATTAATAAACACCCAGAAGCTGGGATTTTACAGGATGTTCATAGTTATGACAGGATGGCAACGTCTTCACTTTTACTCTGAAAACATCTTCATTTGTGATCTGCTCTTACCCTGTCTTTGTTCAACAACCTGACTGTGTCATCTCTGTCAGAAATTTGTGTTGTGTGGTAAGAAACTCACCTTGATATGTGGTGAATTCTCATCCATTGATTTTTGTGGGGCTTTTTATGCAGTCATAGCTGTTTTAGCCAAAAGTGACAGGAATACAGCAGTCATCAAACAAGAGTGAAGCTGGGATCACTAGTATCAGAAGACATCTTGCAGTGAATTTTTCCATCCATCGTAATTAAAATTGCTAATTATTATTTGTCTTGCATATGTAACTGATGGAAAGTTTCATTTCTCTGTAGCCATTTAGAATTTTTATTCTGAAGATTGTAAGATAGCTCTGTTTTTACATAGGGTAGGTAGATACTGAGAAAAGAATTAGTGTAAATGCCTTAGTGTTTTACACCTCCAGGTGTCTCTTCCTTGCCATTTGCAGTAGCTGCATTGCTTTTAAGCTCTTTCAGGTGTTTAGGACATGCAGTCTCTTGCATTTTAGGCTAGAGGAGGTTACTCTGAACCTGAATGAAGAACTGTTTGAGAGATGGGGCTCTTATTGTGGCCTTTTTTTCTGCTCATAATGAAGCAACAGTTGAATTAATCACTTTTTTTGCTTGGAGACACCAGAATTGGTGGTCCTGCAAACAACCTCACTGTACGTACAAACCTTCCTGCTGAAATTCCCAAGTGTCCAAGCTTCACACCAATATCTTCTAGAATTAGATGATTACATGGTAAAGGAGAGTATTTATTATACTAAGCATTTCTACTGGATTTTAGATTACAGGGCCAACAGTGTGTTCTGACCATTCTGCTTACTTGAAGTGACCTCCACAACCATTGCAATGTGACCCTTTTTTTGTTTTCTGTGGAATTTGAGAGTAGTTTGCCAGGAGTGGAAGCTGCTGAAAATATTTGGCGTTAACTTTGCACTTTTTTTAACAGGTGTTTTGATGCTACTGCTGGAAAATCAGTGTAACAAAGTGTAATCTTTTCAGTTCTGTCCACTCAACTGTATAATTCAGAGAGGATACCATCTACAGGGAAAATTCTCTGACCTGTTCTGCCTTTTTTGTCTGTATTAGTTCAAAACAGTGAGCTTATGTTTCATTTTAGGTAATCCATCTCTGTAACTGCCCTATATAAAAATCAAATTTGATATTTCTAGAATAGTATCCCAAATGTAGTGAACCTACCTATAATTTATTTCAGCTTTGTTTCTTAACTTGGCAGTAATTAATTTTCTGTAGTTGGAAGAAACTGAGTACTATGGAAAAGTACTGGAGCTTTTGACTGAAGCCTGCATAAGTCCTAGTAAATCTCTCCTTATTCAGATTGTATTGCATGACAACTAACCTCATCTTTGTCTTCATGGAGTGTCTTAAAAGAATTGAAATATCAGAAAATTAAGATACTAAGCAACTACTAGTTGCTGAGAAGCAAAAAATGAAACAAAACAAAGGCTCTCACATGCTACCCCGAAAATACTTCCTCTAACTTCTCTGGCTAACGTTAATGATTGGGATATGACTGGCCAAACAGAAGACTTACATGAGATACTTTCTATCACAAATGAAAACTGAGGGAGTAGAAAACGAGAACTCCATAAGTAGTTGCAAGCCATCTTTTCTTGTTCATTAAAAAGTGGTATAAAAGAAGTTGAAAACAATCTCTGATATATTCACATTATGGTCTGCCCACTTTTCTAAGGTCTGGCCTGCCTCTTTTAGAGTTCTGTCTTTCCAAGTCTAGTTGCAAGACACAGGGCAACGCTGGATTGAAGAATTTCAGCTGATGGCTGTTTCATTCTAGGACATGTGGTAGCACATTACTTCATGATTTGTGTGAACACTTTTTTTTTTTTTAAATTGGATCATTGAGCATTAATGGTTAGCAGTAAATTTTGATTCTGTGAGATTCGTTGAAGAAGAGGTGTGACAACAGGCCAACAAATAGTTGGGCGTGCAAGAGGGTGGGTAATGTCTACGCAGACAGTTTTTTGAATCAGCTTCATGTTGAGACAGAGGAGGAACATGGTAGGAACTTTCTGCAGTGCCATATGCTGCAGAATTGCTACCGTGCTAGCAATCCAGCAACAAACGTGTGTAAAGTATATTAACTTAATGTGAAAATTAATTAATCTGAATTAGGGAAAAATACTATTTTGTGAAGACTATGGGTGGAGAAAATTATAAATTGATAATAAATTGCATAGTCTCTGATGTAGTTGTTCTTCATGGTACTGCTTTAATTTTATGCGCTTTCCTGATTTACTTAAGATGTCTGTTTAATAGGCTCTAACTTTGGAGCAGAGCTTTAGAATTCCAAAAAGCTGCTACCTTCCCTGCTTTTGTTTTTAGAGTTCCAGTGTTGGCCTTTTTTATGCTACCCTGGTTGTGTTGACTGAAACTTACTTTTTCTGCTAGTCGTGTGGCAGATGGGTAAAAGAGTTTCACCATTATAGCATGAAAAATCACACGAGGCCAGAAAGAGTGACTGTTTCTTGGCGGTGTTGTGATTTCCACGTGGTTGTGGGTTTTCTGTAATGTCTTTGGAAGAGGGCAATCTCCCTTATGCTCACCAGAATTCCAGTACCCATTGTACTTGCAGTCATGAGAAGAATGCTGTGTTTGTGCTTAGGTGGTACTAGCAGTAGCGTCTACAACCGACTCAGCGCAGAGCACGTTGCCTTTCATGTGGGTGCTGCTTCAAGCCATTCTGTCATCTAGTTTCATGTTATCATCACGTTTCTGTCTCTGATAAACCGTCTTCTTTCAGCACCGTGGTGAAACGCTTGTGTGCAGGGTTGTTTACAGCTGTGCGGTAACTTTCCTTTTCCCCATGCAGCCACTACTGTGTTGGGTCTTCCAAAGGGACGTGTATTTTTGAAGAACCTTTGTTGGGAGGAGTTTCTACTCACTGTGAAAACAGTTTGTCCCTGCATCCCTGACAAAGGTTGTGTCTGGCTGCTTGCAGCAATGCCCAGGCTTACTCTGTTCACTACCTAGTAGAAGCCTGAACCCTATCAGGACTTCAGTGTGTTTACTCAAATGTTCTTTGAGACAATGCTTAAGATAAACTCTCTCTGATGCTTTGAGAAACCTTTCAAAAAGAGCAGTAAAACTTTTTCTGATGCTTTGAGAAACCTTTCAAAAAGAGCAGTAAATACTTTAAGTTCTACCTAGTGAGTGCATTGAGAATGACAGTGAATTTAAGCATGCGAGGTGTTATAAAAGAGCTGAGACTCACTGGTGTGTCTGTTGTTGTTGCCAAGATAATGAAAAATAATTCAGAAGCTTTTCTGACTTTTCAGATGTGATTGTACTGTTTCAGACTGGAAGGTGTTTGGGGATTCCCTAATCCTTTTGACAGATTTCCACGTCACGCCTGCAAGTTGATTTTTGACTGCCAACCCCGCAGTAGTTACTGTGCTCTATGGCAGATGAGCTTCACTGCCTCTCTCTGTCGCCACCAACACACTATCACTTCAGTGGCGCTTCTGCCAGCTAGACAGTCTTTTGGTTACACTTGAAGTAACACCTGTGCAAACTCATTAATTGCTAGAGAAATTTCACTGGTGTCACTGTAGAAAATAGGAAGGGAGCTGTCTGTGTTTGGTGACCTAGCGCTGTTCCATTTCTGGCAGTCTTTTTTTTTTTTTTTTTTGATTTAGTTTTTCCTCTCCAGAACTTGTTTTTCTTCTGGCACATTGTTGATCTTCAGCCGTGAGGAAGCTGAGAGGCCAAAGCCTCTCTTGCTGTGAATTTGAGAGAAACACCCGACCTATGAGGCAAGAGGGACTTTGCCACGCAACTGTTGCTCTGCAGATGCAAACTCAGGTGCCACCATGTTTTCTGGTCAGGCTACCAAACCATGAGTGGCTTTCATTAAATTTTTTTTGTGACTGCTGAGGAGTATGCCACATATGGTTGCTCATAGCTGGTCACAGTGGATGTACCCCACAGGATGCCGTAACAAAACAGTCTTTCCTGCAGTGATGGACAGTCCATCCAAAACACTATTCACATAGTAACACACTTGCCTTCCTGACATGTTGTGACACTCTTCACCTCCAAGCGTGAGGCAGGCAAGGACAGTGGAAGCAACCAAGATGTTTTGGGGACTGAGGCTTATTCTCTTGGGCAAATGGGGTTTGGTTTTAGGCCCCATACCCTTGAACTACATTGTGATAGAGATGTTCCCCCTGTTCCGGGAGATGTGTGCTGCCCTGGTGCTAAGGGCTGTGGTCTGACTGTGGTGGCAGTGCTTGCGCAGGCCAAACACTTAGTCGTGTCCCTTAGTGCATGCCGGGCTCTCTGTGGTTGCCCTAGTGGGAGGGAGTGATTTGGAGGTGGTACTGACCCCATCTGTGCATCGTCTCCCTGCCAGTGGTGGAGGGCCCTGCCTCAGGACAGCCCCCTCAACCAGGGGTGATGCTGGCTCCACCAGCTCCCTGATCAGTGTTGAAAAGGAGCTTTTCTGGCACCCAGGTTTTGGTACTTGTTGAAATTGACTGAGCAGCCAAAATACTCCAGAAACATGAGGTAGAGGGATTCAAAAGGAAGAGTTCTGCACACTGAGCAACTGAGAAGCAGAAACACAAAGTGGCCTTGAGGCAGGTTAGTGAGACACCATGAATATGGAGGGAGCCATCCTACAAAACACCGGGCTGTACAGAGCTGCGTTTGAGTCCTGGCCTCCTAAGGAGCAGCCACTGCTGCCTTCTGTGGCTGAGTGTGAGACCTTTAAAGGAAGTGAAATAAGAAAATGCTGCTTTCCAGACTCTGCCTCGGGCAGCATAGGTTTTCTTACGAAGTACAGTAAGTTCTTAACTCTTTCCCCAGGATGAAAAAGGACAATTAAAACTTGTTGTTCTTCATAAAACTATTCTGCAAGGTTAGTTGTAGCAAATACACTATCGCGCTGATCTCATGCACACTTGTAATTCCTCACTGATGTATTTTCCCTGTGCAAAGAGCTGAGAGAAATCCCCCATCAGAGCAATTTTTCTTTGTCTGACACTTCAACATGAAAAAGAACAAAATGAGGCGTGACACTGGGAGAGAGCACATTGTGCTGGCCTCCCTGAGACAATTTGTATTGAGCTGAAAAGCTGGTGGAAGGAAGCTTCAGTAGGGAAGGCAGGCTGCTAACCATTTCACTGGCACAGGTGGGTATCTGCAGAAAGCTATAGAGAGGCACATGGTCATACAACATAATGGCTTTTGGAAGAGATTAGAGCTTCTGTGAAAGAAACAATAGCAGTCCCTGATAAGAGAAACCTTGCTCCAGGTAATGTTTCCAGTGGATGCAACTCCTGGAGATGAATGCTAGCAGGATTATGGAAGTGATTTCCCCCTTGTTCTCGGCACCGGTGAGGCTGCACCTCAAGTACCTTGTTCAGTTTCGGGCCCCTCACTGCAGGAAAGGCTTTGAGGTGCTAGAGTGTGTCCAGAGAAGGGCAACAAGGCTGGTAAGCTGTCTGGAGAACTAGTGTTATTGAGGAGTGGCTAAGGGAACTGGGGTTGTTTAGCCTGGAAAAAAGGATGCTAGGAGAGACCTTATCGCTCTCTACAACTACCTGAAAGGAGGTTTTAGAGAGGTGGAGGGGTCAGTCTTTTCTCCCAGGTAATAAGCAGTAGGACAAGAGGAAATGGCCTCAAATTGCACCGAGGAGGTTTAGGTTGGATATTAGGAAAAAATTTTACACTGGAAGTGTTGCTAAACATTGGAGTGGGCTGCCCAGGGAAGTGGTTGGGTCATTATCCCCGGTAGTATATAAGAGACGTGTAACTGTGTTGCTTAGGGACATGGTTTGGGGATGGACTGGGCAGTGTTAAGTTAATGGTTGGGCTTGATGGTCCTAAGTGATTCTATGATTTTATAACAGAAAAAAGAAGGAAATGCATAAATGGAATTAGTGTTCTTGAGGCCAAAATAAAATGCCTCTGTGAATTGGATTTGTAACAAAAACTGTAGCAGAAACTAATCTCAGTCTTGTTTGCTTTACTGGAGCTTGAGTTGTTTCCATCTGTTTCCTTTGGGAATACACCTTTGTCAAGAGAGCAGTAGATACAAGAAAATTTCAGGGATTAATTCTGTTTAATATTTAAAGTTTTTACTTGAAAAGTCTGTATGTATAAAATCAAAGATCAAAGTAGGCTATGGCTTGTGAAGTAAAATACTTCAGGATTGTCTGTCATTTATTTCCATGTGCAAAACCACGTAGTAACTAGAATAAATATATCTTCCATAAGGCAGGCTGTCATTTGTAGGCAACTTTTTAAAATTAGAATACCATGTAATACAGAAAAATCTGACCAAAACTTTCCAAAGAGAGCTTTGATGCAGAGTTAAAATTAACTGAAAGCCCATTGTACCCTTCCAGCATGTCAAGTGTCCCTAAGGCTCTGAAATGTATTACATAAAGAGTTAATGCTTTTAGGAAGTTAATTTCTTCTTTCTTTTTTGTTATTTCTGAGGCAGTCATGACAGCAAAGGGAGTACGGTAAAATACATCTTGAAGGGTAGAGGGGGAAGTGATGTGCAGAGAAAGTGTATTGGAAATACTGAAATGCTGCTGGGCGACTGGTTCTGCTTTTGTTTTTTGCTGTTTTGTTTTCTAGGGACCTGCCCGTCTTCAGTGGGGATGCAGGGAGGTCCAGAGTAGAGGGAAGATGAGGAATTGAGTCTAGGAAGCACACTGCTGGTGGTAGCAATGGGGAAGAAGTACAGATCCCCTACTTGCTTGTTCATAACTCCTTGAAGCAGAGCACAGCTGAGGGATGGACTCAGATACTGCTCTCTGTAGGGCTTGTACCCTCTAGTTTGCCAGCTCTACCCAGAATACCAGCTTTCTGGAAAAATATTCTTGTTACAGCTCCATTTACAAAGTCACTTGTGAATTCAAAAATCATTGCTTTATTTTGGAGCTGTGTTGAGACATGATACATCTCTTAACTTGGGAATACTTGGTTATCTCCCTTGCGTTATCTCTTGTGTAGGATTGCATGTCCGTAATGTATAAAGCCAGAGGGCGGAGGCGGGCAAGGACAGGTTATATATGACAGTTTCAATTCTGCAGTACCTGCAGTCTGCAGAAGTGCCCCTTGACTGTAATTTCTGTAGTGTTTCCTGTAGTCTGTGTACTCCTTTACTCTCAACCCTTGTAACAGGGGAAGAAAGGATTTAAATTGCAGCTTGCAGTGACTGTTATGCTGATGTCCATGTGACTGCATTTTTATTCTGATGTCTAACTATTAATCTGAGTAGAGAGCTGCAGTCTTTTGTAGACTGGCCGAATTACTGTTGAAAGTGAAACATTTCCAATGCAGCGTCAGTGATTATAAATACACAACTGTTTTGAATGACAAATCTGGCATCCTGTTAGTTAAAACTGAACTTATAAAAATGCTTTCTGTTTTGGCACAGAAGCTGAGTTTTAGGAAAACTCTTTTTAGTAATGTTGGTATGGACTTGTAACTCTCTCTTTTTTCTTTTTCCTTTTTTTTTCAGTTGTATTTCTTCTCACTGTTGATACTCATTGACCATACTGCTTGTATTAATAGACACTATTAATAGAAACTATATACATTGTTTACAACGGTCCCTGACGTTTTGTTCAACGTAATAGTTTTCGTAGCTTTCATAAAGGTCACTGAAGTACACATGTGGATTTTGGACTGCTTCAAAATACTGACCACGTAAAAAATCAAAGTGTTATTAGGTCAAAGCTTACAGAAGAGAATTTCTGTGCACAACATCCACTTGCAGAAGTGCAGCTGGATTAGAAGAGGCATTCACGCCCACAGAAGATCAGCAAGAGACAGCTGCTGGTTCAGACGTACGGCTGCCTGCGCACATGCGGCCATGCAGCATAGCCCCAGTCCTGCTGTGCATAAGCTTCCTCTAGCAAGTTTAAGCTTAGGAGCTACAGAGTAGATTAATCTTTCATCCTAAGTACACAACTTGGAGTGAAAGTAAGGCATGGCTTGCCACTCGAGGAACTTATCCCTTAAGTAGGTTGTACTAGTATTGGAAGTATGAAAGTCTGAATCCCAGATCATCAGATTCAGGTAGGTTGTGGATGCTGCAGAGTGCTGCTGTCTCCAGAGATCCTTTTGTTCAAGTGATCATAAATCTGGATCACTGCATCCTCCCTAATCTTTGTTAAGGCACAGTAATTTTCCTACCCACATCGGGTAAAATACAGATTTAGAGCATTTGGAAAAAATACACATTTTTAACAGTGAGCTTGTTTATGTGAAGTATAAAGCTGGAACATGATGACATCTTTAGAAATCAATCCATGTCTCTGCTTCAAAAGAAGAACAACTCAACTGCATATAAACATAGAAAAAATGTTTATAGTATTCTCTGCATAGCAGCATTAACATTGAAAAATGAAGCTTTTAGTGTTCTTTTCTTAACTGAATGCATATTTCTGGCTTTTTCATGATGGGTCAAAGTAAGTGCTTATAGGCAGAAAGTGTGTTAAAAACTGTGCAAGGAAAATTAGATGTTTTTTGAGAGGAAGTCAGTATCACTAAGAATCTGGAACACAAATTAAATGGTGGTGATGGTGTTATTTTAGTTCAGACCATTAAAGAGAGCCAATAGATGACTAAAATGATGGAGTACCTTTTTCTCTTATCAATTTGATACAAGCTTTTTAATTTTCAGTGGTCTGCTGTTATTTTAAGTTCTGGAAGAAGTTAGGCAATCAGCCCTCTAAAGACTTGACTCTTCTCAAATTCCATCTGAAAGTCTATCTGGAAGCCTCATTCTTGTTCCACATGGAGCACTCGTGAATAAAATGCGTGCTTAACCTGAGCCCGTGTAATTACGCAGTGCTTGTGCTCCAAATTTGCCATCTCTAGTGCTGCAAAACAGCACTTTCAAATCCTACCAAAGGAAGAAAACACTGTGTTTTTAATGAAAGGAGCAAAGTGGTTGGTTTTGGCACCAATGGTTTTCATCCTTTGCTTTTACAATACACTGTGATTGTTGTTACAGCACAAAGTCCTAACATGAAGTATTTTCCCAGTTAAACAAACCAATAACAAAGTAACAAAGAGCAGCAATGTTCAGTGCAGCATGTTTCAACATAAAAATGCATAGATTGAGTTGCTGCATCACAGGCTCTGTTTTCCCTGGAAGGAAGGGGGTTTGGAGTGTTACATGTTACGTTACAGAGTTACGCGCATATGCGTAAAAATGGTTTAAGAAAAAATGCTTGTTACTGTCTTCCCCCTTCTCTCTCTCCCCCTAGCTGCTGCGTCTGTACTGTGCACTCAGATTGGAGACCATACGAATGCCCCAGCCCTTTCTGTCTTTAGATTAATTTTAAAACATTATTTATATGCTGTAAATTAGAGATTATATGCAGTAAGCCAAAGAAAAATTAATTTCCTGTGTTTTCAGATAATTGTCTCATTTAGTTCAGTTACCATAAGACTGTTGATACCAATACTTAAAATAATTGGGGGTGAGAGAGAAAGGAGCTAAAACACCTAAAGCCAAACAGCGGAGATAATGTTTACATCTTTGGAAGAGTAACAGATTGGAAATATAAAAGAGATGTGAAACTTCACATATAAGAAAAATCCTGGAAGGGAAACATCTTGGCAAATTCAGGAACTTCAGATCGTTTGTACTTTAAATGGGCCTGCACTTAAAAATGGACTGGCCTGGGCCCAAAAGCAAACAGAATAAATGTCCAAGAATTTCCTACTGGAATACCATTGTCTAAGGAACAGATTTTTTTTTGTGTGCATGCGGGATGGGGAGGAGGAGAGAATACAGGGGAGTGAAGAAGGAAGGCAAATACTTTCTATATTGGTGCTGGTTATGCAGCAGGATTTGTAGATTAATCCTTTTGCCAATGCTGCAGATTGATGTGTAACCACATGATGTGCCATCTGCCATTTAGCTGTTAAGTTAAATTTAGACTTTGTGCATACATGTTTTTATTTTTTATTTATTCCTTAGAGCACTTGCTACAAGTGTTACTCAGTTTATTAAGTTTAGGTAAAAGAGAGGAAATAACTTTGAAAGTACTAAATTTGTATTTTTTTCATATGAGCTATGTAGAAGGTTTAAATTATTAACTTACAGTTTAGTATTTATTCTTTTATTTAGATTATAGTAAAGAATATCATTAAAACTGTGTGGTTTAACTTGTGCATACTAAGACTCCACAGTTTCAAACATCCATAGTTGAGACCTTGATATGTTCTGACTAATTGTTTTTCCCTAAGTAGTAAATAAGCTCTACTGAGTGTTAAAGGTGCAGGGAAAGTGTGAATGCCATGTTGGGGGTGCAGCACTCTGTTTAATCCAGAAAGGAGGCATAATTGTCAGGGTTGGATTGTTGGTTTTTTTCCCCAGTCTGTTTCTTTGATGTGCTTTGCCATTTTATTGCAAAGGTAAGCTAGGCAAGTTCGAAGGAAACCAAGTGTTGTGCTCAGGACTTAGTATATGCAGCAAGAGGGTGAGGTGATTCAAAGAAGGGCATCTTTCCTAGGAGAGACTTTGTGGGGACTACTAATGCATTTCTTTAATTGTGCCTCAGGAAGAGACCTGAGTACATCGACATCCCACTGGAGTCAGCTGAATGTGTGTAAGCGCAGCAGTAAAGAAGAGAGCACAGTTGGAAGGACTGAGGAGGAATTTTTAATTTTTCCAAGTTTTGGACACAATGGCTTAAATACCTAGACCCAGCGAGGTACAGGATAGGTGAATTTGAGAGTGCATAGTTTGGAAGCAAAGGTGGAGATTATAAAAATCTGGAATTAAGGGAGAATAAATACAGTGGTTTTACAGTTGTGTAAATATTGAGAGGGAAACCTTTCAGTGTTACTAAAAGAACTCAGTGAATGGGGTGAAGAGGGCTGAAGGTGATGAACACCAGAGATAAACAGCCTAAGAAACTATGCGGCTTATTCAAAAATTAGTGTTTCAAAAAAGGAGGAAGGCAGACAAGCAGTGTTTCATTTGTATTGCAAAACCTTGACCCAGAAAGACTACTAGCAATAGAGCAAAATGAGTGGCGCACATTGCACTTCGTCTCATCACGTGTCCACAGTGGGCCACCTGGTGACAGCAAGCCTCAGGCTCATTCATCAGATGTATTGTAACCAGGAGATAATTCATGATTGGGGTGGAAGAAAAGAAAGGAGGGTGAGTAGTAGGAGGTGCCATGCTCCAGACTCTCTAAAATCTTGGACTTGTCGCTTTTGTTGTCCCTGCCATTACTTCTAATCAGGAGGAGGAGTAAACTCATGACATGGTTGCAGCTATATGTTTAAAGCAATATAATATTTTATGAAAGGTTTTCACTGGAAAGCTGAGTGTAAATAGCAGTATTACATTTAACAGATGGGAGGTATTTCCAGTAATCTTGAAGTGCTACCCGAATTATTCCATCGTATTGCTGCTGAAAAGAGAAAAGCTACCCAGAGAAATAGCTTGAAGATTTCTATGTGAATGCATAAGTCTTCTAAAGTATCTGCCAGTAATAAGTCTTACACATTTACATAACATTTTGTATGCGGTTGTTATCTATCATATCTATCATATCTATCATGTAATAATTTTATGTGTGGATTTTTTCACTTATTTTGTATCTGGATTGTATACATCCCTCTTCTGTTGGCTAGGAAAGAAAATTATAAGGGTTATTTTTAATGCCATAAGAAATTCAAAGGTAATTGGGGAAAATAAAACTTCATTTTACAGCTATCTAAATTGAGGGAAATTTCAGTCATAGGAAGTTTTTCTTACCCTTAAAAAAAGGTGAAAAATCAATAAAAGTGTTAAGCTGAATTTAAGACTGAGTGATGTATATAGAAACACAGGCAGTTTCAGAGGTTACACTTAAGGACAGTTCAGAGGCTTTAAGATACATCTTTTTTGCAAAGCATTTTCTTCTGAGCCCGCAGTTTCTGAAGGACGTACTGAAATCTTTCTTACATTATTGAGTTGTCATCTGCCAATTTGAGTTTACGGATGTTAACTCTTACTTAAAGTCTTGGTAAACTTAGTTATTTAGTATTTTTACACAGTGATGCAATGCGTTGGTAAGCCTTGACTGTGTCTCACAATGACATGCTTTGTGTGGCAGCTCCATTTAGCTAATAAATATTTGTTGAGGTATTGTATATACAAAATACTCATATTTAGTTTGTACAGAGCTTTCCATTCTTTGCTGTAACTCCCGTATTATTCTTCCTCATTTTTAACTGTGACCAATGGTATCTTTAAATAGAGACAAATTTGTGTTCCATGTAGAGTAAGTCTTTCAAAGTGATGCTCTTCATGTGATTTGTTTATATTAAATTTGCTATATGTGTTTCTGTTCTAATGCTTGGTTATAATTTAATATCTTTGCCTTTATTTTGGGTAATGAAAGTGTTCTTCAACACTATTTATTTTTTCCTTTACTCTGTGTGATACATCGTGACTCAAGTTAAACATCACTTCGAAGTGATGAAGTAAGCCACAGTTCAGTCACATCTAGTTAAATGTCAAGGAGATGGACTGTGTAAGGAAAATATAAATGGCCTCTGTTTCAAAAATAACCTATGCCGCTATTTTTTCAAGTGTTTTCGTAACTGTTTTCACATCAAATCAAACAATAAAGCATCTCTAGCTTTGCTTCTTGTAATTCCTTCCACTCTTCTCACCACTCTGAGGTCATATGCTTAATGCTCGACAATTGCAGAGAGCAGACACATTTACAACTTTATGGGGAGATCTGGTCTTACCTAGTCAGAACACATTTTGCACGCTGAAATCCCATTCAGTTTGGAGCCCTGAATTGAAACAAAGCCTTCCTTAAAGTGAAAATACATGAAGGCGCCCTCCTCGGATAAAAGGTAGGACTGAACTCTCATTTAGTTATGCAGCAGCCATACTTGGCAAGGACTATGCATTAACCTTCAGGCAAAGTCATCAGCATGATGCAAATGTTGCAGGCTTTTTGCCTCCTTTAATTTCTTTTTCAAGGTGTTGTGTTTCTAATTAAAACCCTTTCAAGGACAGCAACTCAGTTATTGCTCACAAAGATAGAATATACAAATATCTATCAAGTCAGTCCACAGTATAGTGTGTATAAAATAGACTATAAACAAAATATCATGCAGTCATATTTTATTTTTGTGTCCTGTTTTTACGGTGCTCTTGTCATGATGTATAGAGAAATATTGGCATATGTACACAGAGTTTACATGTATTGTATGTAAACAGGAGCAAAAGAGCTGGACTGCTGATATGTAGGATCCACTTTCCACCATCTCTGTGTGATGGACTGCACTAGTCAATAACTGCTTTTCAGCTCAGCAAATGTATGCACAGGTGTGTGCATGCATGCACACTCCAGCAGTTAACTTGTTTCACATTAACTATGTTGGAAAATTTTTGTCATAGTTCTCTGAGTAGAATGAGAAATCAGCCAGATCAGCCCTTCTCCTTTAGGTGAGGGCATTGGGGAAGGGCCACGGGAAGGTGTACTGGTGTGCTTGGTCTTCTTTCAACATGTGGGTACAATGCACTAAAAGTATTCCAATTCTAACTCTCCTTATCCCTGTTTCTTGGAGTCAGCCACAGCTATCTGACTAATCTGCTTGTGTTTAACAGCAATTACTATTCTGGGGAGCTGTGTTCAGTGAGATGAGATCTTGACTGAACCTATACATGGGTAATGGTATGGGCAATGCCAGTCACACCCTTGATTCACTTGCCTTTTTAAATGTTTGGCCAGGAAAGCAATGTAATACTATAATAACTGGTATCGTGAAGACAGTTGCATAGTCTTGCACTCAGTACTGGACACACATACATGTACACAGATAAAGAAGTAGTCTTCTGTATTTCCATCTCTTAGTCCCTCATCCCATGTAATTCTTCCTCTAAAATTTTTCATACATGACTCAGAGCAATATAAATAAAATAAGAAATAATAATAAACAGAAAACAAAGTTCTTTATCGTGCTGTTAGGTCCTCCCTTAGGACTAGTGGCTCCTCTGGGTTTCTAAGAGTACAATGAAGAGACTGAAAAATCACTTTTCTGTAAGCTTAGTAAACATCTAGCATAGTCTGTTAGCAGCCTAGTGAAATTGTAGAAAGGAACAGAGACCTCCATTTTCATTGATGTAATGTGCTGAGGCTGACAGCACAAGAGGATTTCTCCAGGAAATAAATAAGCTGAAATGCATCATGAGTTGCTTTTAAAATAACTAAACCACAAAAATAAGAGGCATGAGCTTATAAAATGCTGGAGAAAAGAACAGATTAAACAAATTCCCTGCTTCTGTGATTCTTCACTTTCTGGTCATTTCTTCAATTCGACTTCAGATATACAAAGTTAGGGTAGGTGGTATAGCCTATGGGTATGCTTAAAAAGTTAATTTAGCCCACCTGCTTTTTCCAGTGAAACCTCATTTCTTCCATTTGAAACCCAAAGTTCTGCCTGCTTCATCTTGTGATACCATCTGTTATAGATAACATCAGAGTGTTTCTATTATTTTTATTAATATGTTTACAGTTACACTGTTCAAACTGTATTTGAATAGGCAGTACAGCAGAGGTTTCAGCTGAGTATTATACAGGCAAAAAATGGTATCTGATAATACAATGTTTTTTCTAACTAGAAGTATTTCATAGAGTAATATTATACATTGTTTAAAAAATTGAGTTTAGTTTTTTTCTTAAAATACTACATAAGGGAAGAAGTCCTTGTTAAACTTCGGATGTTTTGGTAAAATAAGTCTAAATGAAATATTCGTACTGAGAGATGATCGGGCTATTTTACCATCATATACATTCGATCTCTGTTGGGATCAGGGTGCTTCTGAAACTTGGTAATTTGACACCAAAAGATACTCATCAGAAACGAGGAAAGGGAATTTGAGAGACAGTTAAGGAGTTCAGAAGTGTATAAACACATCTGTGCATAACGAGAGTCAGAAGTTATCACTTAACAGTTGTCAGTACGTTTGTTTACATTTGCTTTATAAATCTGTCTGATTTTCCTCCCTGCTTCACTTTCTTTCCTGTCCTTTCTCTTTTTGTGTTTGCTTTGCCAAAATATTCCTAGGTGTATCAGCATGCACTTTACTGATTGGTATGAATTACAACTTGTTTGAAACTCTGTACGTGTTGGAAATGTACTGCACAATTGTGTTACATGTGTTCCTCTTTTGCCTTTGTACTTGCAATGCTCTATTGTTTATAGTTTCATGGTCAATTTTAATTAAGTCCTTCATATTTGCTTTTCTATATTAGTAGTAGTTGGAAAAGACAATGATTCCTGCGGTGCAACATCAGATTTCAGCTGGCTTATTCTCCTGCTTAGTCACTCATGCAGCACTTGAGGAGTATTTTTCTCTTTGGCTTAAATCCGGTATCGAGTTTAACTCCTCTTTCACTTATTTTCTTTAGTACTGCTTTTTTCACGTGTCTCCCAAAGTTACTACTTCTATTGTGCTATGGCCAGTGTGGCCTTTCCTATAACAAGTGTTTATGTGCAGCTGAAATACGTTTTACGGTGATCAGTAGGCTTCAGGTGCCTGCTGCTCTTTCTCCCATTAAGTAGTGCGGTGCTGTTCCTTCATGTTACAGAGTGGTCAAGCGCTTCGGGGGCTGCCACTTAGGCTCACTGTGGACTGTGAAACTGCGTTTCTCTGCCATGGACGCAAAGCAGACACTTCAGCTGTCAACTGGGAGATCTGTGTCTGGGCTTAAAGTGTAAACTTGTTACTTACCTGAAAAACTGTTTTGCCAGAGCTGTTGAAAAACCAAGCAAGCAAACAGTCTAATCGTCTCTCCAGGTTACATGTATCTTTCAGCACTAGGTGTCCTGGGATGTTCTCATCTTCGTGGTGTTTGCCATTTCTTTTCAAAGCTCTCCAGTTCTTGGAGGGCTTACAGCTAAACCATCCTTTTGGCATACTCTCAGTGTCTGTGCTAGAGAATTAAACATTTCAGGACAAGGCAAGGTGTGCAAAAAAAGAAAAAAGGATCACTCTTCAAGTATTTTTGACTTTTCAGAGCCTAAATAAATATGGTACAAGCTTATCAGTCAGTTCTGCATTCATTCATTGTCTGCCTGTCCTCTTTGGTTGTCTGCAAAATTAAGAACATGATCTGGGGAAAGGGCCCTTATGTTCCCTAGCATGCCCTTCGGGGAATAAAAAAAGATGTGCATGCACACTTGAAGTAACTCTACCTGGCAAGTTATCTTGTTTTAGCATATCTCAGTTTCTTTACCTGTTGAGATGAATGAATTAATTTTTTTCCTTGCAGGCCTAATGCTAGTAGCTCGCACTAAAGCTGCGATCTCGTGAAACAGGTTGTCTTTTGAGCGTGGAGCACATGAAACACCACCGCTTTGCAGTCACATCTGCTTGGAGTGCTCTATTTGCCTGTTAACTATGGTTTACCCCACCCTGCTAATGCTGAAAATAGTTTATCTTCTCAATGGGCTAAGTATAACACTTCATGCGTAGTCACTCTTAGCTGCAGTAATGTAAGAGTTTACATGCAAGAGAGGCTCTCAGGTGCCTCATAAAGTTTATTGTCTTTTGCAAGACCATAAACAGGGAGAGAGGATGGAGGAAGAGGTTGCCTCCTCCCGGGTCAGCCTGGGGTCCCACCCACAAGGATCACAAGTCCTGCCAGAAAATCTGCTTCAGCGTGGTCCCCTGTCTCCATCGTTCTACAGGTCCTGGCAGAAGCCTGCTCCAGTGCAAGCTTCTCATAGGGTCACAGTCTCCTTCAGCCATCAACCTCATCTGGCGTAGGGTCCTCCACAGGCTGCAGGTGGATATCTGCTCCACTGTGGACCTCCATGCAGCAGGACAGCCTGCTTTACCACGGTCTTCACCACAGGCTACAGGGAAATCTCTGCTTTGCCCCATGGAGCACCTATTCCCTCTCCTTCTTCAGTGACTTTGGTGTCTGCAGAGTTTTTTCTGTCACACATTCTCACTCTTTTCTGGCTGCTGTTGCACAGCAGTTTTTTCCCCCTTCTTAAATACATCATCATCACAGGTCCTCCACTATCACTGATGGGCTTGGTCGTGGCCAGCAGCAGGCCTGTCTTGGAGCTGGCTGGCATTGGCTCTGTCAGACACAGGGGAAGCTTCTGGCATTTTCTCAGAGAAGCCACCCCTATAATTCCCCCCACTACCAAAATCTTGCCACACAAATCCAGTGCATAACCTTATTAGCAGAAGCAGCTCAGATGCCCTTGATGACAGGCGGCAGTACATGTGTGATGGTGGTGACCGATGGAGCTTACCGATGCTGAGATGCTGCTGGGGGAGGAAATCACCTGCTCGATCAGCCTTCTCTGCTGCAGATCTCTAAGGAAAGACAGAAATGTCCACAGTCTGCTAGTAACTGTTTTACTGGGGAAAATAAATGGCTCTATGGTTGAGTTGCAGTTTCTTTCACGGGCTAATCTAATAGTATTATATGTCTCTTTTTGCTGGATTGGTATAATTTTAAAAAGGAAAGCAGTCAAGCAAATAGTAAAAGCAGTTGGATCTTAATATATCACATTTTCAGAGCTGAGTAGTGAATACCAAATTTTTAACATAGAAACATTTTTAACATAGGCTGTCAGAGATATACTGATACATCTTAATATTCTGATGTCAATATAACACCTTTTCCTTATTCCTGTGCCCTGCTGCCATTAAACTTTGTCTTTTGAATGCAGTCCTCAGAAGATGGCACGAAGAATTGCCCTATGCTTTCCCTATTGTGGCAATAAATACTAGAAAACTGGTCCCTGGGGATTACTTGAGCATCTCTGTGTCCAGCTTGGACCTCTTTGGAGGGTTCTTGGGGCAAGAGTTTCAATCCTTGCAGAAGAAGCTAGTTGGGAAGAGCTGTTGCAGAGGACTGGGGGAGGGATGCAGGGTGTCTGACACCTCTAATCACTGTGATCGTCCTTCTGGAAAAAATGAAAGGACTTTTTTGCTTTTTTCCACTTTCATTCAAAAACGTCCGTCTCTGTAGTTAAAACTGTCCGTAACTCATGCTAATGAGTAGTTGTTTTGTGATCCTGCTAAGCCAGGACCAATAAAGGGGGAAGGGTTCCATTACCTTTCTGCATAACTTTTGCATACATATATATATATTGCAAAGGGTAGTCTGTGTTGTCTTACGATGTAAAAAAGACAGAGATATTTAATGATTAGGTAATGGGATCAATACTTGTTCTGAAGCTAGCCTGAAAAATCACTGAAAGTAAAGATACCATGCCAACTGTCCCAAAAAGACTGGATTTAGGATAGTAATTAACTGCTCTTTGGGTAAGAATTAAGAGATCACAAAGCAAATTACTATTATTAGCAGAAGTATTTGTTCTCACATCAAGCTGTCATCCTGCTTTGCTGTTTAACCTGATTCTGCCACATGGAAAAAAAAAAAGTCAGATACTTTATTGTGAGTTTGTGGTTTACTTTTGTAAATTTTTTTTCAGTTTCATAGTCTCCTGAAGTGGCAGTCCTTTTTTGACCCCACTCATTTTAAATCAAACCTGAAAAAACCAAGGGAACTTAAAAAACTGAAGGGCTTTTCTGGCTTTGAAGACGCAGTATGAATGAATGCTGGTTCTGAAGCTGTAGGATCTGTGGGAGAATATTACTGGATATAAACATGTTAGCCCACACAGACTTGACTTGTAACAGTTTGTCACTGCAGTTGTACAGATTAAAGCCCAGTAAACACCATTTGATTTACACCTCTCCTCTGCCTTTAAAACAGTTTAGAGGGAGTTATAAAATAGTGGGGCTTAGGGATCCCAGGCATGAAATAGCCCTTTTGATTGCAGCTTAAGTGTAATCTGCATGTGCAGCATTTAATAACAAACAGCTAATTAGGGGGTTATGTGCTGAGTACCACAACAGCAACAATAAGAATTTTATTTGGTGTATAACTGCACTTACTCTGTGTACCTGTTAGTTGATAATTTCTTGCAGTCCTGAGCAATATCAAAGATTTCTGGAGCCTACAATCATAATGCACTGTGGATAGGACCAATCTATAAGGTCATGTGGTTTTAAACAACGTATTTGTCTTCTGATAACATTTTTATATTCAATTGTGAAGCCTCAGGATATCCTTCAAACAGGTGGTTGTATTTGGAGAAAGAAGTAAAAGATTGAAAAAAATAAAGCTATGTTGCTCAGAAGAGGAGGAGAGAGGAGATGTACTTGTCTTACCTGGTCCCCTTTGTTTCAGTAGGTCACCCTTATTTGTAATGCCATATTTGAAGCATTGCTAAAATAAGATTAAACGTCCTTAGCCTTAAAGGCATTGGAAGTAATGAAGTGGCTTTGAGGAATGGTGTAATTGAAATATGAATAATACTGTGGAAAAATCACCTTTCTTTAGCTTACACATCCATAGTTAGTGCATGTTTTAAAACATTTGCAGAATGTTTTTTATTTAGGAGGTAGCCCAAAATGCATTACTCTTTTCAGTTAAGAGGCATTAAAGGAAAAATTTTGTCATGGGCTAAAGATTGGATATTCAAATACCAGAATTTTCCAAAAGTCAATGATACATGCTTTGTCAGTGAAACATAGATAGCTCTTAATCCCAGTTAACTTTCATAATTACATATTGGATATCAAAATGTGTTGTATGTCAGTGTACTTTAGACTTACTTTTCAGTCCCAGCTTCTCCAGAGCTGATGTTACCAGTAATTCTGTTTTTAAGTCTTTCAGGATTTGTTGTTGTTGTTAGGTTTGGTTGGTTTGCCTCATGGTTTTTTGTTTGGTTTTCTTTTTTTAAGGAAGCAGTAGCTGTTACCAGACAAACAAAGTGAGCGTTGGTAAGAAAGTGGTTAGCCACATAGCATTCAAGCCCATTGATGAATCATAAGCAAAAATATTTTTCTTCCTCTGTTGGGCAATTCAGGCTTCTAGCCTGAAAGCCAGCCAGGTGGCCCAAAAGCAAGCAATGGCTTTTTACTTTCTTCTAGTCCATGAGCTTGAGTAGCTGTTCAGAGTTGTGGTGGTGCCTCCGTCTGTCTACTGCCTGACTTTGCAGTTTCTCTGGAACTGCAAACTTTCTGAAAAGCTGGTTGCTTTTTAAACAAAGCCGAATACCTCTGTGAACGTGTGCATGTTGTGGGGGAGAAAGTGAGAGAATCGCTGTTTCTAACCACCACGCCACCACCAAGGCCCAGAAGGCGCTGTTTGCATTTCTCTGTGGCAGTGCAAGTACCCAAGTGCATGCTTCACTCTGGCCTGCTGTCCCACAGCGTGAAATTGCTCAGAGATCAAACCACAAGCCACTGTTGCAGGAGGAGTCACTGCGGACTTGAACTGAAGCAAGCAGGGAGGGTTGATGTACTTCAGCATACATTGTCTAGCTCTCTGCAGCCAAATGAGGATGACACAGATCTTCAGAGGTTTTGTGCCTTATGTCCCAGTCCCATATGAATGCCTTAGGTGTCCAAGAGCATCTCAGAGAGCACTAGCTGACCAAGTTTAGGCAAGTGAAGCAGGTCTTCCAGCCTGCGTGTAATGGGGAAGAGAATATGGTGTGTTCGAAAGCACCGCTCTGTCTGAGACTGTTTGTAATAATCACATGTTGGGCCCCATCTGGTGACCGTGGCTATAGATGACTTAGTGCAGAACTGGGGGGCGATGGGTGCCCAGAATTTAAGGCAAGGATTTTTTTCATGCAACACAAAGTCATCTTACAAGTTCATAAACTGATTTAATGAAGAATGAATAATAAAACTTGCATACTGATCATAACATTACAATAAAACAAAGTCAACCAATAAAACTTAAGACTGTTGACTACTTCTCTCAGAGCTTACTTCTCTCATTGCTTGTGGCTGCATTCCAAGGCTTCACATCTGGTGTCGGCTGCTCCTAGAGGCCCTTTCCAGGAGATCACAGGAGAGGACTCGTCTTTGCCCTGCCTTCTACAGGTGACAGTTTGTCACTCAGGGTTCTCTGTGGGGTCAGCATAGTAGTGGTGGCAGTGGTGACCCAGCAGCATAAAGTATTCTCAGCTTTTCATGCCTCTGAATTCAAAAATGAGTGTGATATTCCCTTACAGCATTTTATTATCTTCATTTATTGAATAACACTGTTGCTGATCAGTTATCATCTTCTACTTGTCCTACATTCCTTAATTGCTTAATTACTTTGTTGGCGTATTTGGCACATGTTCATTCTCCAGTAATAAAGTAGTATTGTGCATTGAGTTCACGCATGAGATGTGTAGCTTTCACTGGTTCCCACCTGACACCCTGTCATTATGTGATGCCCTTTTTGCGGGTGATGCATCTTCCTAGAGATCTCTCTGTCAGTTTGTAGTGGTTTGGCCTCAGCAACAAAGGACCACTTGGCAGCAGACCGGAGCTCCCACTGCCACCATGGCCGTGAGGGGAGAATTAGAAAAGGCAAAACTGGTTGAGAGGAAGGCAATTGAACAGAACAGCAAAGGGAGCAAGAAACAACAACAACAATAACACTGATAGAGGAATATACAACCAGGATTAGGGCTCAGACCACCCCCTGGGCATGGCTCACACGGGATGGAATACCTGTGTCCCTGCTAGGTCCTGGGGAGAATTAATCCTATCCTCACCAGACCCAGGACACAGTTGTAATTAATTAACCACTAATACAAGTTAGCTCCTCATCCAGGTACTGGGTGAAATTGTCCATGCCTGCGTGTAACATCATTGTGTAGATAGTCAAGCCTATTTAAGGCTTACTTAAAGTAAGTCTTAAGTAGTAACTTACTCAAGGCTTAGCTTTGATTTAACCACTGTTCTAAGCCTACTTCAGGGGACACCACTTACCCAGTTAATCAGAAAATTTTCTCACTGATATCATTCTGTAATTCTGTGAATCCTTTGTACAGTGAGATAAACCAAGATCAGAATTGGTAGAGAATCCTCAGCAAGAGATAAGGAAAACCTAAAAGGAAAACTCAGCATTGTTAAAAGTACTGTTCTTGCTTTAACTCAGCATTAGATTCTTGGAGATTTCTGATCTGAATCAGCGTGTACATCCATCTGGCAGCAACAGGCTTATACATCAGTGATAATGTGCTGGAGTCAGCAGCTTCATGGAGTTTCTTCTGGCTTGTAACACAATCACAGGCTTTTGTTCCCCAGTACTTTTCCTCACCTTCAAAGTCTTCCTACTTAACAAGGTGATACAATAACTGTAATTCTTGATATTGCTGTATTTAGTGAGTGGTTTTAAAAATAAAAACAAAGCAGTGTCCTGAAACACAGGATTATTTTTAAAACTTTAAAAAAA
Organism: Tringa tobata; assembly: GCA_033628505.1. NCBI lineage: Eukaryota > Metazoa > Chordata > Aves > Charadriiformes > Scolopacidae > Tringa > Tringa tobata. The sequence goes on from JAHREE010000067.1 coordinate 8,515,718, forward strand.
CAAAACTTGAAGTTAGAAGAAAGTGAATATTGACTGATTGTATGGATTGGAAGAAACTAAGGACTGTCTGTCTTGCAGATCAGAAACAATTATCCTCAGCATGCATGTGGAAAGAGAAATACAGAAACCATTACTTTTCCTCAGTAATCTCTGATGCCCATATTTGTCAAAAATCCAATGGTCTACACAGGTGTTGTCTTTTACTCATGGATATGCTGAAATATGTGTGTATATGTATGTATGTACATTTGTGTGATGTAAAAGAGATAGCTTAACTTACGTTTTCTGCCTGCTCTAGGATTTTCTTCAGGTATAATTCTAGGTTGCATAAACAGCAGTAATGCAGTTCAGTTGAGTCAGCAATTCAGAAGTACAGCTGTTTTCCCCCACAGTAGTAAATAGAGGTTACTCCTAACTCTAAATTTCCTTGAATTAAACACTCATCTTTATTTTTTTTTTTTAAAGTGGGCAGTTTGCTGTCGTGAAAAAATGCCGTGAGAAAAGCACTGGTCAGCAGTTTGCAGCAAAATTCATCAAGAAACGGAGAACAAAATCCAGCCGTCGTGGAGTAAGCCGGGAAGATATTGAGCGAGAAGTCAGCATACTAAAAGAGATTCGACATCCTAATGTGATCACTCTGCATGATGTTTATGAGAACAAAACAGATGTCATTCTTATTCTGGAACTGTAAGTATCTTTAGAGACTTGGGGAGGAGTAACAGAATTTTTGTTTGTTCATTTGTTTTAAAAAAAATACACACTTTCTCTGAGAATCGCACAAATTTAATGGATGCTCCTTATCACCCTAAAAGAATATATACATAATAGCCTGAGAATTCTTTATTTTTAAGTCCAAGTTGTAGCTTCTTGATTTCTACACATATTTTTCACTGTAAATGCACTACAAAGGTTAAAAAAAAATCCAGCAGATTTAGGAATCTTTTCTGCTTGGTACTTTAATCATTATTGATGTTATGGATTCAAAAGAATAACTTGGAGCTACATAAACTGATTTGGAGATAACAGCAGAAGGAAATAGTGATTCTAAGTGGAAGTAAGTTTAGCAAGTTTTACTGTGCTTTATGTTGGTTTAAAGTAAAGTAGCATCACTGAATGATTTTCCTCTTTTTAAGCCACATAACAGAGAACAGAATTTTCCCAGTTCTGTGCTGGTGAAATGTAAACTGAACTTTCATATCCTTGTTGTAGTTCCTATTTTTCATCCAAGGTTATTGTTAATGGATTGAGGTAAATATGTCGGCAGAGAACACTTCTGCATTGTTTCAGGTCTGACTTCAAGTTCCTCAAAGATTGCAAGTTAGAAGTTAACCATTAGTCACCCATTACAGTTTGGCAGTGTCTGCTGGTGGGACATGCATGTGTTTACATTGTTTGCGTGCCTGACACTGTAATATTGCCATACTTGCTCTGTATCAGTTAAATGTGCTTTAGAATAAATATTTTGTGCAAGCGAATGATTTGGTACCAGAAGCTTGGGCAGCACTTGTGTCCTTTCCTTGGCTGTGCATGTGATGTTTTTTTTGCATAGGATATATCTTCCTGTTGTTTAGCTTTGGTAAATGATATGTACACTTACCTTATAAGTATACTTTAGTCCTGCATGCTTTCAGTAACACATGTATAGATTTAAAAAGAAAACTGGGAAGTAGCTTTTGGAGTTTCACCTTTACTATGGTATATATATGCATGATACTGCTTTGTTATATTAGAACGTATTTTTACAGTTCTAGTCCAGCATGTGATTGTTTACTGTAATACTTGTTTAGTCTGGGTTGGTTTTTTAACTCCATAAGCATACTCTTGCATTAGTTTGTCAACTTTGGATAATTTAAGCAAGTATTTTTTAAAAAGAGCTAAATTATCATTCTGTGTGATGTAAAACTTCCTAATATTCTTCTCGAGAGTATCTACTTCTGGTTTTTGTTCAGAATTCTTTAAATGTGTCGTGAATACAAAACAAAATTAGTGTGATGCTTCCTCTGTACCCACTTGATACTAGCTCTCACATTCTTCCCGTTCATAACCTTACTGTCAGTGTATCACTGCTTTTGCAGTGCTTTCTTTCTGCTCTGTAATCTGTCCAGATGAAATTAAGGCCAGTGTCTGGACTGGAAAGCTCTGAGAAAGGCTCAGTAATCGTGGACAGCAGGAGGAGGAATGGTGCCATTCTGCCCCAGCCCCCCTTGCTACATGAGATAGGAGCTCTTTTGGCAGTTCTGTTTTGCTGTGTGTGTCTGTGTGTGCCCAGTGACGTTTATTGAATGGAAACAGATATTGCTTTTGACAATGGGTGTTAGTATTTTGTAAGCTTGATAGTGTGAAGCTCACCAAACTGTTTGCATTGCAATTTAGCTAATTGTTTTGCCTAGTTAAAAATCCCCAATAAGTTTCAGTTGGAGGCTTTTTTTTTTTCACTTTTCCAAACTTCTTTTCAAGTTGAAAAAGTGCTATTTGGGGTATCACATTTGTTTAGTTAGAGGGTCGAAAAGGAAAAGATTACACATTAGCGACACCTTTGTAAACTGAATATACTAATGGCTGTAAAATTTTGTAATTCTCAAAGTCACTATGATATTATGTAAAGATATTGCAAAGGCAAAAGATTGTCATTTTAATCGCATACTTAGGCACTTAAATATGTAATCCCTTTCTCTTACGGTTCTAATGCTCACATTTTGCCTAGGGACCTACTCCCCCGACATTCTGTGTTCTCACAGAACGTCTTCAAAGAAAACAGAAATAAAGCTGAAAACTCATTAAATAATCTGTTTTGCTGTCCTCAGAATCCATCCTAAGTGGCCCTTTTTCCTTCAAATTAGAACATAGCATTGTTCCTGGGACCTGTGTTCCTTTATGACTATAAGATGAGACAGTATACCACATACAGACAGGATTCTGTGTAATTGATTATTTCTAAAATTTAGAGAGAAACTAAAAATCAACATTCCAGCTATGTATGGGAAGTTCATATCAAAACAAAAACCCAGAAGAAACACTGATTTCTGATTAAGCGAATGTAATAACCTGAGCAGCGATGGGGAAAAGTATCTCTGGTTTCTGTTTTTCATATAAGTTGGAGCTTAGAAACATCAAGCCACTGCAACTGCCCTTTTGGTGGCTGCCAGTAGATGTTAAGGTCCACAGTCTCAGGACAATGGCATCTGTTGCCTGTTCACTATTGATTTTTATCCTCTGGTTCACCAGAGGTTTGCAGTATTGCATGCAGCCTCCTAAGCATTTTTCTGCATATCAATCGTCTGTTTCTCAGATTGTGGAAGTGAGAAGTCAGAAGTTTCTCTGACTGTAGAATTTTATCAGCCAGCAAAGTATTCAAGGTGGCAATCTGTATGCAGAAATCTGTAGACAGTTCATTAATTATTGCAGTGGCAAGGTCCTCAGAACACTGAATGCAAAACAGAACTTTTTCCACATAAGGTGCTCAGGAGGTTTTTCTCTCAACTACCCTATGTCAGGAAACTGACTACAAAAAAAAATACATTTAATTTCTGAAACTTTTAAAATCAAATGCTTCTTTAAAAGATTCATCAGTCACACACAAGCATGTGATATCCTTGAAGAGCCTTTCTTTATTACAGTCTGTTGGTATATTTAGAGAAATTTGTCTTCCTACGTCTCAGTATGTCGCTGATTTGGAAATAACCTTTGAAATTCCCACTCTCTGGACTCTTGCTCATCTTGCAAGGAATGCTGTGCATAGTATGTATCAGCTGGAGGACACTATTTCTTCGTCATCTAGCTTGAAACTGTAATAGGTTTTTTTCTTATCACACAAATAATTGAAATATTTAGAATTTTGTAGTACTTTTTTCTCTCCAGCTACAGCAACTAGTCTCTGCTATCTGTTAGCAATACTAAGCTATTTGCAGTGGGCTTTGCTGAAGCCATCACTTGATGAGACTTCACAGACTTGAAGACACATATGCCTCTGTTGCACAGTGGTAATTATTTTCTTTCCTCAAGCACATTTTGCATCTGCTTGGTTCTCCTTTTGTGGCCTTTGGTAACCTTAGATGCATAATCTCTGTCTCTTCTATTTTATTTTTTTTTATACTTTATTGTGTCTTCATTTATACTGCAGACCTACAAAATGCACTTAGTAAGTGGTGCTTTGTAGAGACTTGGTTATGGTTTCTGGGTGCAACTACAAAGAATAAGTACCCTTATCCTGAATTATATAGCAGTTCCTTAGAATTGTCAAAAGTAGCACAGATTGTCTCACCTTTTAAAATACACTGATAGCAATGGCTGACTTTTCACTGGGAAGCTATAGATGGAGTTAGGTATTTATATGCTTCTCTGCAAAAAAACATACCTTCATTTCTGAATTAGAAACCTTTAAGACCATTAGCTCTTCTGTCATAGTTCTGAATGATGTATATCTGTTTCTAAAATTCAAAAAAGAGAAGAAAGCTTTGAAAGTCTTATCTTAGAAAGAGAGGAATTACATTAACTTAGGAGAAATTGTGCATTAAATACTAGGTTTTATGCTTTTTAAAAAAGTTAGTTCCTGTATGCTTTCTTTAAAATTTGGTGCTGTGCATCCCAGTGTCTCAGAAGGAGTTTCCATGTTATTGGTACCTTCATAATATTAACCAAAAGAGAACAGAGCAAGAAGATGATGATAGATCCGTGTAAAAAATTCTGATGATGTCATGGGTTGCTCACTGAAGAATAAATAACAGCAAATAAGGATGAACTCTTTAAATTCCTCTTCTGTTATTGGAGAATTAATTTAACTTCTTATATTTGTGACAGCTTGGCTTCCAGAGAAGTTTGAAGTCTTCACAGAGTTTCTTTACTTTTTAGTTGTCTTTTGATAGAAATAGCTCAGGTGTTTTTGTTAGTTTTACCTGTAAGTCGTAAGAAAGTTGTTCTTGAGTGGCCTTGTACTGAATTTTGAGAGGGGTATTAAATCTCTAGTGCTTACAGGGATGTAACAGCAGGTAAGCAAGCTCTGCACTGCTAACTTGTAGATGTTGTGTTACCTTTTGACTTCAAAATCCTGAATGGTAGATCTGCAGATAGATGCACAAAGGACTTGTAGTCAGGTAAGAATGAAGGCTTGACAGGGCAGTAAAGAAGGGAAAGCCAGTGTGATGGTTCTATGCACTGAGCCCGCCTCAGAGGGAGAGCGCTTGGCTTCTGGGCTCTGCAGCCCGTGAGCAAAATGCATGGTGATCTTGTATGCTAAACCCAAATGCTCTTCATATGTTAAATTTGAACGTCTGAGGCAGGAAGTTTCGGTAACCATACGCCTTATCCAACCTCTGGGCACTTAGGAAAATTCAGTGATGAAAACCTAAATGACAGCCATGTTTGGGTGCAGGAAAGATTCACAGGAGTGTTAACTGCTTAAATATTTTGGTGACTATGTTCTCTTCTGGCTGGCCATTCTAAGGCCAATGCTTCTTGTTCAATATAATTGAAGAATTTAGGCACACTAAAAAGAGAATTTCATGACAGTTGATGTCTCTAATAGAGGCTGGACAAATTAAAATGACAAGGCATAATGACACAGTAACCTGCTGTGATTTTTCTGGTAGCTAGATAAAGAAAAAACAAAGTATAATGTTGTTCAGCAGGTAGGTGATGTAACGAGGTGTTCTGCTCTTTCAGAATATTTGGTACACTTTGTACTTCTGAGGAGTGGGTTGGTAACAGCACAATTCATAAAGGCTGTGAAATGAAGCGGATGTGAAACTCCTTAACCTTAAATAAAACAGAAGTAGCAATATTTCAGTCTAGTTGTGGGCTGATAACTTCTGTTTCGAAATAATGCAAGGAGTCATACAAGAGACATTTGACCACCGAATCCTTAGTGAAAACATTTATTTTGCAAGTTGACAGAAGAAATTATTTGATTAGAGAAGAATTCAGATAATTTATCAAATTGAATCTGCTTTAAAATTGAATAGGTTCTGGAATTCTTCCTTAACTTTACTAGTTTACGTTGTTTTGAAATCTAAGAAAAGTAAATTAAACCTTATAACTTCAACTTATTAGGTCAAGTTTCTTCAAAGAAGGAGTTTGGGCTTAGTTTTGGGGGTTTGTGTTTTTTTAACTTCATCAGAAATCCTTAGATAATCATTAATTATCATTTAGGTATTATTACAATGTGAGCCATTTGATCAACATGGCATGTGACTGAGTCATTACAAGGTAACCATGCTGACTTTGGAGGTTAATTGGTTCTAAGTTCCCTGGGTAGCTTCCCATAATGACTTCTGAGATGCGGTGATCAGTTTTGTTGCATAGTTGAGAAAGCAAGTTGTAAAAGCACTATCCAGAAATCCTTTTTCCACAGGCATGATATATTTTCTTTCCCAGAGGGAGATAACGTGGGTTGCAAACACATCTGTCAGCCTTCCCTTCAGGAAGGCTGGGAAATGCTTTTACTGCTATTGCATTTTATAAGAAAGATTGCGTTTGACCCAAAGCTTTATTGACTTGTATGAGTTCAGGAAAGCTAGGACCTCTACTTACAAATACCAAGGAAGCAACACATACCAGCTTTGTTCTTAGTGAAAATGTTTATACACAATATTTTTAAAAACATGTGCTCTGCTACTTAAAAACAATGCAAAATGTGGCCATGTTATAACAGTGAAAATAGATTTATTCAGTCCTTATGGCTTTTTAGGTAATAACATGATCAATAATATAATGTGCCGTTTAGGATTAAGATGTGACTTCCATCAATCACAAATTCTTATTTTATTGAGCAAAATATTTGAACAACCTATTATGACTCCAAAGTATGACTGTGACTTGATAAAGGAACATTAAAGAATTAGTGCTCTAAAAGAAAACAGTGTGTGAAGGTGAATGTAGAGGCTTTGCAGCTGTAAAGGAATTTATCTGTCACTTGACTGTAATTGGGTTCCTCTGTTAATCTGAAGGAGTATAGGCTATTGCCCATCATTTACTTGCTAGCACTTTGGAGGTCAGACTTCTGTAATGGTATGGATGAACTGCTCAGACAGCTGTCTGGTAATTTCTACCAGCAAACAGAGAAATGGAGCAGAAGGAAGCTCTGCACTTCCAGGCGTTACTGGGTACAAACACTTCACAGTGCTTTAGAGGAAGAAACACTCATGCTTGGTGAACCTCTTGCCTCTGCTCCCTTCAGGAAGCCATCTTTAACCAGCTGGTGGCTGGTGGCAATCTGTAAGACACTGGCTACGTGGGCTGTGCTGCGGACCCCCTAAGACAGGCTGGGAGTGAGTTTGCATGGCTCTGGAAACCCACACAGTGGTCTTATTTCAGACAGATTTCAACAGGGTGTTTGTGCACCAGCAAACCCAAAGCTCACTTAGAAACAAGGCTAGACATTGTAATGGAGGTGGAACCAGTGTACTTCTTGTGCGAAATTCACCTTCAGAAAGATCAGTCATAGGGGCAGATGTACGGAGTTGTCTGCCCCATCTTTAGATTAAGACTGCCTCTGTGCATGAGATGTTCACAGGTACTTGGTGGAGTGAGGCTTTCTGCTTGGCTTCTGGCTCAACCTCAGAAGGTGAGCATGGGATAGTAAAATGTGCAGTGTTTATTTACCATGGAATTGTGTTATCTTGGCTGAGGCACAGGGCTAGACTTGAAAACCCATCAACGTTTCAGGGGTTTTGTGAGGACTGCAATAGCTTACGTAGCCAGTGTCTTATTGGGTTGTTCTGGCCCATTTCTTGTATGTGCTATCTAGAACTCCAGTCAAGATCATCTAGTGTTGCTCGGTGTATGATCTGCTTATGAAATCTATGAAAGAGACTCTGCTGATAGACCTGGGGGCAGTACAATCCAGTGAATTAATTGTGGAAGTGAAACTTCCATGTTGAGTGTGGACCTGTATTAATCCTCTGTGACTTGCTTGAAGTAATTGCTATGCAGCAATACCATGGCTTTTTGTATACCTGTGGTGGTACAGCTTAACAGACCTGCCAGAGTCAGCAGGAAGGTTGGGAATAAGCAGTCTTCTGAGAAGCATGAAGAGAGAGCTAAAAACACAACCTGCATTACTGAGCTCCCATGAGGACGTGTGTCACAGCCCTTCCATGTACAGGAGGGCCCCTGGAGGCCATCTGGAGCAGAGGGACTTCTCCTGGAAGCCAGATTTTTGTGAGCTTCCAAGTCATCTTATATGTGGTAGTTTAACACTTCACTCGTCATTGCCATAAAACCCCGTTCCTTTCATGCCTTATTTTGCTGCCAGTAAAAGTAAGCAGCAGGAGAAGCTGGCTGGGCACTGGGCTTGCCAGCAATAGCAGCACCCAAAGGGAGAACACGGAGTACTGAGCTCGCCCCCTGCAGCTAAGGAGTTACCAACAGGAGAAGTCACCATGGCCTGGTCTCTGAGATGAACCCGCGTAGGATCTCACCCTGGGCTTTAAGGGTGAGGTGCGTAATGTGAAGAGGCACACAAAAGCCCCTCAGACCAGAGGTACAGCTGCTTCTGGAGCAAAGGTTTGAGCGTGTTACATCCAGTCCCTCCTTAGTCACCTACTCCTTAAGCAAGGTCTGCTGAGTCACTAAAGAAGCACACAACACTTTGGAAAGATGTAGCACTTTTGCTAATTAGCTTCCAATTTTAAGGGAAAAAAAATTGCATTTTTTTAACCTATTAGCTTCTCTGAACCTTATTTTCAAGATTTGCAAGCACTAGGTATATTACTTGTGAAATACAAATAACATTTTATTTTGCACTATTATAAGGCCTATGATATTTTCATAAAAGAAATGGCATTACAGCTAATCTGTGGCAAAGACAGGAGGATAGTACTCAACAGTGCTAGAGAAGAACTGTATGTGACCTCATGCAACTAAATATTCACAAACTTGAATGCATCTTTGAGGTACATGAAAATGAATGTACATCAAGCTTGCAATTTTATGTGGTCTAAACTTCTGGGATATGAAATTACACAAAACAGAATAATTGCAGATAAGAAGCTGAATATGCAGAGGGTCTTCCCATTTTACAGAAATGCAGTTATGTTTCTATCTTAGATATCTCAAAAATAAGTAAACCTTAGGAATTTTTTTTTGGATCTAAAAGGAATGTGTGTAATCAATGCTGCTGTTCATAGATGGCTAGTAAGTTTCACAGGGATTTCTTTCACAGAGACTTCTTTCACAAGATGGGTGATCAACATGAAAAGCAGACTGGATAACTGGGTTTGGTGCAGTTTTTCAACCTCTTCCTCAGCCGAGGGTCTGGCTGCGCTGGCTCACCAAACTGTGTGGTGGTCAGCCCAGTGCCAAACCATGCCACGTGCGTGAAGGTGCTGGGTTTTGCTGTGACTGCTGCCACGGCTGGGGAAGTAGCCACAGTGAGTCTGACCGCTCCGCGTGGCACAGCCATGCTCCAGTTAACAGCCTCCTGGCAACTGCAGCAGACGTCCACTTGGAAACATGGGGGGGAAAGTTCCATGTGATCTCTGTGTCCCTTAGTCCAGTAGTTGGAAATGAAGAGAAATGCCAGCACTGTGTCATCACCCAGGTTTCTGTTCATCATCACAAAGTGCTGCAGAGGTACAGACCCTAGCCCGAAAATCTTCTGCTATTTTTTGCAGTCAGGAGCAAAGAATGAGAGAATATGTATGTGTATCCATTTGAAAGATGTTTCTGACAAGCCTCTCTAAAATAATGAACTGTATTTAATCTTTAGGAATTCCATTTTAATGTCTATACAGCAACAAAAAAAAATTATTAAAGTGACCTCTCTTCCTTCCAGTCTATAATTCTTATATTTAGTAGCACTTTCTTTCAATAATTGCTTTCATGCAGAAAATATTACAACACAAATAATACTCAGAACAATACTCTCATTATGGTCTAGGCAGCTCAGTGAAAGCTCAAAGAACTCATTAAAATACACTTTTCATGCAATTTGCATTACAGTAATGCAGATTAAGTCTCTCGAAAAGTAGACATGATAAATAAGTCAAATGTATTTCCAGAAATTTGCCCAGACTGTTTAGCTGTTGTTATATCTTAATCCCATTATTTTTCATAAGCAGAACTTTAAATCATCAACTGATTATTTTTTCCCTACAGAAAGGCAAACATAAATTAGGGTGTACTTTCTGAATTTTTTTAAAATATCAATTCTCTGCAAAATACAGCAGATAATATGACCATTTTTACAGTCTCTAAGACATTTCTATGTAATAATGCTGCTTTAATGAACAGGAAAAACGATTCTCCCCAGTGGACAGTCATCTCAGTATATGTCCTTAAACTGAAAGGACATTGGTTGTTTTTTAAGAGTAATTGAAGTTTAGGTTTCCTATTCACTTCAGTATCTCTTTTTCTCTTGACAATTTTCATCACTCCTGCCAGACTGCTGACTGAGCTGCGAAAAGGGTCTTCTTCAGTTTATTCCTCTCCCTCAAATGCAAAGTCTAGGTGTGCTTATGTACTCTCTTCTTTCTGCCTGTGCAGCTAGAACACTTACTGGAAATACGCTTAAGGGCAGTAGTGCCTTTTCCTTGTAGGAAAGGTGTGGTAATGTTCAAGTACCACACACGTGCTGAATGTAATACACTATTTCAAAGAACGGAATATATTTGCAAAGAGTTGAATGCTTTGTGGGGTTTAGAAACTGAATAGTAGGACAGCTACTAGTAACTATTTCAAAGAAAGCTTTAAATTTTATATTTTTCAATGGGGGGGGGTGGAAATCTGATGTTTTACTGGTAGTATGAGCTAATTCATGTTTTATTTCCTAGATGTCCTATCTAGTATGCTTTGAGTATACCTACTTCACATTTAATTTTATTCTTTTAAATGTGCATTCAGAGGGTTGGTGGGGTTTACTTCATTTAAATTTAGATACAGCTAACCCTGTTTGGTTGGTTTTTTAAACCTTTTTTTCTTCAAAAATAAGACTCTTCTTACTGTATTCTTTTCAGGGGGAGGAGGGGTAGTTACTAACTGTTTTGGGTATTGAATTAAGTAATTTTCCTCTTATTTTTTGATACTGACAACATTCAAAGCATCTGGATCCTTTTCAGTGCTGGACTGAGAACATCTACACTAAAAGGAACCTGTTGCTTAAAATAAGCTCATTAATAACTCTGCTTTTGCTCTTCAAGTGTTGCAGGTGGAGAGCTCTTCGACTTCTTAGCTGAGAAAGAATCTCTCACAGAGGAGGAAGCCACGGAATTTCTCAAACAGATACTTAATGGTGTTCAGTATCTCCACTCGCTGCAAATTGCGCACTTTGATCTCAAGGTACATTGAGCAGATTAAAAGTTTGACAACTGTGAGCAACATCCACTGAAGTCCTATGTAACACCAGTCACAAATCTGCCATCATACAGATCTTGCCTCTAGTTTTGTTTTGGTAGCTTATGTAGATGGGGGAAACCTCAGCCATTGAAAAGAAATTACTGAACCATAAATAGCTCCCATCTGTTTTTAATGTAAGATTCTTCATGGAAAATGGCGACTTCCAATGAAATGAAACCATTCTGAGGAAGCAATCTTGAAATAAAAATTGTGATTATGATTTTATGGAATGCAAATGGGATCTGGATGGAACATTCTGAACAGGATACCCTTTTTTCACCTTTTTTTTTTTCTGTTGTATGCATTTTATGTTCACGTGAACATTATTTATAGATACTAAATTGAAACAGTACAGGCTTAAGTACAAAGATTCTTGTGGAGCAGACAGAGCAGATAATTTCCTCTTATTTTTCAGGGCTTTTTTGTTTGTTTTTAGAATAACTGTTTATTGCATCCTCTTGGTAATGGAAAAGACAGGTTTTGCATCTAAACTCAGTTACTGCTTTTTTAATGTTTTGATTTCAGAATGTTTTCTTCTGCAAGATTTTTTTCAGACGTAGACAGCTGAACATTTCCTGAAGTCTGCTGAAGTCAGCAGCTACATCTTTAACAGGAAAGGGAGGCATAATTATTATATTGCAGTGCACTTCTGAAAAGGGTGCTGTGTTCTGGGGATGAGATAGGGAAGGGAATGGTTTTCAGGTTAAGCATACCATTTCCAGTCTCATCTTCATTACCTACAGTAATATGTTTGTGTGACAGCAGGAGATAAGAATTGTGAATCTAGTAAGAAATAAATTTCTTACAATATGGAATGTAAACGTGCTTGTAACAAAATAAAACATCCTTACACAGGATACCAAGAATACATGAATTAAAGTATGCAGAACAATACAAGTATGCAACAGAGATGCAGGGAGGGAAGGAAAAAAAATTGCATTTGCACATTTCAGCCCCTGTAACTGGGGAAGAAAGGTAAAAAAAGGATGATGATGAAGAGCTGTCCTTAATGACTCCAGAAATCCTTAACAATGTGAGCAGGATTGATGTAGTTCCAGGAACTCATGCCAGCTAGTGGGCTAAGGTACCATAAGAAGGTACCTAAATCCATGAGACCTGATGAAATCCATCCATGGGTCCTGAGTCAGATGGCGAATGAAGTTGCTAAGCCACTTTCCATTACATCTGAAAAGTCATGGCAGTCCAGTGAAGTTCCAGCTGACTGGAAAAGGGGAAACATAACCTCCACTTTCAAAAAGCGAAAAAAGGAAGACCCGGGGAACTACAGGCCAGTCAGTCTCACCTCTGCCCAGCAAGATCATGCAGTAGATCATTCTGAAATCTCTGCTAAGGCACGTGGAAAATAAGGAGGTGATTGGTGACAGCCAACATAGTGTCACCAAGGGCAAGTCATGCCTGAAAAATTTGGTGGCCTTCTACCGTGGTGCCACAGCATTGGTAGATAAGGGGGGAGCAACAGACGTCATCTACCTGGCCTTAGGCAAAACAGTTGACACTGTCTCACATAACAAACTGGTCTCTAAATTGGAAAACAGAGGATTTGATGTGTGGACTGCTTGGTGGATAAGGAACTGGCTGGATGGCCACACTCAGAGGGTTGCAGTCAATGGCTTAATGTCCAAGTGGAAGCCAGTGATGAGAGGCGTTCCTCAAGAGTCAGTGCTGGGACCAGTGTTGTTTAACATCTTTGTTGGAGACATGGACAGTGGGATAGAGTGCACCCTCAGCAAGTTTGCCGATGCCCCAAAGCTGTGTGGTGTGGTCGATACACTGGAGGGACTGACATCCAGAGGAACCTGGACAGGCTTGAGAAGTGGGCCCGTGCAAACCTCATGAAGTTCAACCAGGCCAAGTGCAGGGTCCTGCACCTGGGACATGGCAGTCCCAGGCACAGACACAGGTTGGGCAGAGAATGGATTGAGATTCTGTGATTCTATGACAGGATGTGGAGACTAAGTAGCAGGTTCTGTGTGCTATTTAAACTGCAGAAGCACAGAAGCAGTCTCCATTGATGATAATCTTGACATCTTATCTTCTAACTTTGTTCTAGTTTTGCAAATTTTTGTTGTAAAATAATCCTAAATCCGTATTCTAAAATACAGCTAAAAAGACACGTGAACCTGCTCTTAATCCTTTTTTGTATGTTGAGCCTTAAAATCTGGGAGCTGCACCAGTCCTAAAGTTTCTCTCGGAAAACCAAAGGGAACAAAATGTTCGTCCCTGATTGCTTGTGCATTGTGAAAGAAACCTCTTTCAGGGAATAATGTTAACCAAGCCCAAATGCTAGTTTATAGGACTTTGTTTCTTGCAACCTCCTAGCACTGCTTGAATGGCCATAGCACAAGGGCTGTGGTCTTTACTGAATCCAGCATGTTTCATTTAGGACCCATCCACATACCAGCTGTAACTGTTGTATCTACAAGAAGTAAAATCTTGCCTTGTGGAAATCATAGCACTTTGTCATGAGCATGAAATGCTAGTTTACTGGAGTTAATTTTTAGCATGTGTTAGATCATAATAGGAAAAAACAGGATTTTTCTGCTGAAGGTAGAATTCAAAAGGCAGAAGGGAGGTAAAGAGAAGTGTTCAGTGTGGAAGAATGCTGGTATGTCAGATATTTTGTACTTATGTGTAATCTCTCTTTCTCCCCCCCCGCCTCCTTCTCAAAGCCTGAAAACATAATGTTGTTGGACAGGAATGTACCAAAGCCTCGAATCAAGATCATTGACTTTGGTTTAGCACACAAAATTGACTTTGGAAATGAATTCAAAAATATCTTCGGAACACCAGAGTTTGTTGGTGAGAAAACTGTTGTTTCTTCTAACTTTTATTTCTCAGTTTGTGAAACGGTATATGTGGCTTAGCTTGGTTTGGCTGAGTTATAGATTATGTAATTTGGGTGTAATTCATGACATCATGAAATTTAAATAAGCAATTGGTAGCATTTAGTTCCAACTTAGACCCCCATTAAGGTGTTTTTATCAGCATCTTAGCTTATTATCTCTGAGATATGTAGGCTCAGAGTGACATAGCTCTATTCTTTGACTAGGTACTGATCTTCCTGCTTTCTCCTTTAGCTCCTGAAATAGTAAACTATGAGCCTCTTGGTCTTGAAGCAGATATGTGGTAAGTTATTGGATCTTACTTGAAATAAATCTCTCAGGATTATTCTTATGGTCTAACCTTTTTTTTTTTTTTTCTCTCCTCTCTCTCCCTCCATCTGTTTCTCTCCCCTCTCCCTCATCCTTTTTTTTTTTCTTCTCTCTTTCTCCCTTCACTCCAGGAGCATTGGTGTAATAACTTATATTCTGTAAGTACCAAAATCTATGGGTTGTTCTTGCAAATGCTGGTGTTTTAATTCTGATTGCATCTTCTGGGGTTTGGTGGTGTCTATACAAGTCAAACCATGTTGATTTCACATCATGATTCAAGTTGAGTGATCGTAAAAGCAATAGTATAATTATTGAAAGAATGGCCATTAATCAGCATCAACATAGCACAGGAAGCTGTCTTCAAATCTGTAGGTGATTTTCCACAGCGGCTTTATCTTAATATTTTCTGAAATTACAGCAAAGCTTTTGCCCAGCTAGATCACATCCTCTAGTACATTTGTGGTCTTAAAGCAGAAAAGAAAAAATGTCTCTTTCTGCTGTTGTATCATCTCAGAGGATTGAAACAGCAATGTTACAACATGTGATGAGAAGAATGTTCTGTCTTTCTTGCAGTCTAAGTGGTGCGTCACCATTTCTTGGAGAAACCAAACAGGAAACATTAGCAAATGTGTCTGCTGTGAATTATGAGTTTGAAGAAGAGTTCTTCAGTAATACCAGTGCCCTTGCTAAAGATTTTATACGAAGACTTCTAGTCAAGGATCCAAAGTGAGTTGTTTCTCTTGTGTATGCACTGTTGCAGCCTATGTCTCTAATATTTCAAATTTCATCATATTTTGAAATGTTAGCTCAATAAACATATAGCAGTATGGTCTTTTTGCTATCTGAAATAGTTCTGTCTTTTATTCTATTAAAGGAAGAGAATGACTATTCAAGATAGTTTGCTGCATCCTTGGATCAAGGTTAGCATGTAATTCATTCTTTGTTGTCCTGTTTTTAGTCATTCTTCATTTTGTACTTACCTTTCACTTTTCAAGTTCCTTAACAAGGAAAATTAGCATAATTGTTGAATATAACTTACTATTTTTGAAAGCTGTGTGCAAACTAATACATGCAGAATGTAGACTTCATTAATGTATCCTCTACATAAGTTAGCAATAAGGAAGTAGTCCACTATTGAGATTAAAATAATGCTCAGGCAGAGAAGCTAATCTTCAGGGAGCATTGCACTGACAAAGATACAATCTCTGAATCCAGTTCAGTTTCCTTTCATATTTGTCATCTTCTAATCCCTTATTTAAATCGGGCAAAAAGGGGTCATCTCTCTTCTGTCCTTCTTTAGACTGAAGAAAGCAGTTGATGTGGGGCAGTGGTACGCTTCTCCTTTCAGTGTTCCACAGTTTGGATCAAGGTGTTGTGGTACCAGTAGGTTGAGAGAGAGAAAATGGGACCTGTCTTTCTTCTTAATTTGTGCCACTTAATTTTTTCAATTCTATATTGCTTTTTAATAGTGATTACTAAACCTCTTCAGTGCCATTGATTTCCTAGGTCTTGGGGATGCATAGTGAGTATTTGACCTCATTCCATTTCCCAGAGAACCAGTTAGCAGGATATTTATCCATGTCACAGCTGCTGCAGTTCACAGTTCAGCATCCTAGGGCAGACATTTCTTCACCAATATGCCAAACTACAGATTTGACTGTGCTTTGCTGACTTTCTGGCTGGGTAGCCTTAAACAATTGAAACATGTAGAATATGTTGAAATGATCTTTTAAACTGCTGAAGCAAGTGTTGTCCAAGTTTGTGTCTTGGGGACCAAGGCTCCTCCAACAAGACATGTTGTTTCATACCCTGTTGGATTCCTTTAGATCTTAACTTTCTGGGCATTCTCATGCCACTGGTCATATTCTCTTTTCTCCCTTCCCATCACTACCTTTAATTCATTTCTCTCTAAAAATGACTTCAAGTATGGGACCATATAATGCAGAATATATTGCATATAATATAATGCAGTATACTCCACCGGTAACTGGTGCTTAGTATTAGTTTGTGAGAAAGTTCAAAGGGTGCAGCCTTAAAACTTGCTGCACAGGTAGGTGGGATGTGATTTTGTTGGGTCTCAGCAGCATCCAGTTGATTACACTGAAACGAAGTTTGACTGAATTTAAAATCAACCAGGAAGTCTTCCCAGAAGACAAGATTTATCTAGGAGATGATACCTGTTGCCTCTGTCACGGAGGTGAAGGATAAAGCTGAATGTTTTGTTGGGTTTTGGCTTTTTTTGTGTAAAAGGAAAAAGGACATTTTAGTGTTGCATGAAACATTCTTAGGTCTGGATTTCCTTTACCACATTTTTTCAAGAAATTCCAGCTGCATGCCCCACTAGGCTGTGAATGTTAAAATGATGTGCTTTAATAATGTTATGTAATAATATTATGTAATAATTACTTTATTATTACAGTATGATTACAGTGCTATTATAATGTAAGTGGAAGTCATCACTGAAGGACAGAGTCTTACATACAGGAAGGTGCTTTATGAAAGTTCTGTTTGTAATTGTGGGATATTTTACAATAGCTTTATTTTACTTTTTGCATAGCCTAAAGACACTCAGCAAGCACTTAGTAGAAAAGCATCAGCAGTGAATATGGAGAAATTCAAAAAGTTTGCAGCACGACGAAAATGGAAAGTAAGTTGTTCCATAAATCTTCAAAATGTTGGTGACATATAGATGCAGTAACGTTACCTGCTCCAGGGACACATCAGTGACTTTGAAAGCAGAGAAGAAGGGAATAGAAACTCATTCCTCTGTTATTTGGAATAAATTAGGTGCCTGAGTGTGGTGGTATGGGAGAAGACTTCTTTATTACTGATCTGCATACAAATGCTTATGTGTGGATTGTTTGTTTCATGCATGTAGCTGTATGTTGTCATCATTTGTCTTGGTAATGTTTTCAGAGAAAAGGCAGTTCTAAGTGTAGGTACATGTTTTTGTGACAGTAATCCCAGTAAATCAAACATCCCTTATGCAGGTCTCACAGAATTAATTATTCCAGTAGTTATGCAAACACTCAACAAAGGAAAAACTAGTCTTTTCCGCAAATGATTTTTGGTCTACAACTGCCAACCTATGTAGAAGGTTGGCGGCAAGGTATTAGCTGAAAGCATTGATCTTTGCAAGGAGCAGTTGGGATAACACAGTTACCCCTTCCTCTTAAGCATCCTCCTTGGGGAATTCATACTGGTGCTAAGCAAGAGGACTGTTGTATGAAAAATCTGTTTATCATGAGGAGAGATGACACATGAGACAAGAGAGGCTTCCATTATTAGAAAAGGAGTTTTGTCACAGAGCCCAAGAAATAAGGTGATTTTACTAAGCTATGGACCAAGGCACAAAATATTCAGCTATGCAGTACAGCTTTTTTGTCACAGTTAAGTGTGTGCGTTAGGTGAACATCTTTGGTATTCATAAAATGTAAGTACTGTTCCGCTGCCCTAGAATGAAATGGTGCGTCTAGGAATATCTTAAACTGTTTTGTAATATGGCATTTAGAGGAATGCTGTTAGCTAATTTACACTGTTTAGGTTTTCTGTGTGTACATACTTTAAAATACATACATTTAAATATTTTAATGTGAACGTTTGTGAAATAGCACCTTATCACAAGTATTCTGTTTTGAGGGTTTTTTTACATGTAGCTTTTTTCTTCTTGTTTTTAAAAAGCAATCAGTGCGCTTAATATCCTTGTGCCAAAGATTGTCAAGATCTTTCTTGTCCAGAAGTAACATGAGCGTCGCTAGGAGTGATGATACTCTGGTAAGTGTGTACTTAAAATGTGCCTTAGAATGCTATATATGAAACTTAACATTTTCTGAAATTATTCTAACAGAAATATTGGGCTATAGAAAATGTGCATAATTATATCTCAGAAGAAATAGATTTTAAGGCTACATAGATCACTTATCCATGGTCAGATCTTCCGTATGACACAAACCTCAAAATTTAATTTATTAATTACCATGGTGAGGCTGACAGCTAGTGCCTGAAAGTCATCTATTTTGGTTTTGAAGTTTTGAATCAGCAGGATTTTTTGTACTGTAGCAATTATAATGTGAAAAAGTTGCATCTCTTTTATGGCACTGTGTACAGTACAATAACATTGATTTTTTTAACATAATATTCAAAATCCTTGAGACCGTCTTAGATGCTAGGCAGCAGTATTGCAAAAAGTAGTTGTTCAAGGAGGAAATTTTAAAGTTCGCCAGTATTCAGTTTGTGGTATTATGTATGCCTACTAGATTTAAGTATTTATGAGCAATTGCTGTATGCTTTGTAATTACAAATGGTTGTAAATCCAAAAGCATTCTTACGTTAGCTTACTCTCCAGATTTTAATACATGCTTCACAAATTCCCTGTGATCAGCACAATATGTATGTTAATATGGTTAGAGCTGCGTAACCTCATCTTTTCTGAACCTTAATAGGATCAAACTTCAAAAATTCTTCAAAGCCCTTTTTATCCATATTAGGTTCTCTGTGTCCCTTCTGTGCAACTCCACACTGTTGTTTCCACTTTTCCTTCTCTTATCTTTCTGCTTCCATGCTCTTTGTTCTCTCAGTCTTGCTCTCCTTTCCCTTCCTCCTCCACCTCAGTTGCTAGTATGCCTTTTAACACTGGATCAGCATTTCACACCTGTGTTGCAGCAGAAAGGATTGTAGCCTAATGCTAGTGTTCTAAAAAAATCTGAATCCTCAGGAGAGAGGAGGTAAGAGTGGTCGAAATATTTGGCTCGGTGAATTACAGTACTTTGACATTTTGGTGCATGGAAAATAAGGTTACACCTGCAGAGGTATCTAGGATCACTATTGATGTTCTAGTTTTTAACTGGTCCATTTCAGTGGGGGAAAGAAAGCTTGGTCCAGAGTACATCTGCTGTGTCATATTCTTGAATAGCATGAAACCTGATACCCCAGCTTGTATTTGTGTGCCTCTTGGGTTTTTTAATGTTCACATATGCATGGAGGTCGTTTCGTTTCATGCAAGTGTTGTATCTATTGAAATTCCTAGGAGGAGAAAGAAAATACACCTAATAAAAGAAATCTGTTTGGAATCTCAGGGAGTAGTGGGTTCGTGTATGAAGAAGAGGAAAGCATATTGTACCAGGAAAAGTGCGGAGGTTTTTGGTGTGGGTTTTCAAATAACATGCATACATGTGAGCCATATGCTTTACAAAGGATTACAAGTTGCAGCTGAAGCACTTTTAAAACACTTTAAAAATTTTACTTTTTAAATTTTTGTAGATGTCTTGGCAGCGGTTGAGATAGGGATTTTTTTTCTGCAAAGCTAACAATTTGTCTTTTTTCTCATTTAATTACAAGGATGAGGAAGATTCTTTTGTGATGAAAGCTATTATTCATGCCATCAATGATGACAATGTTCCTGGATTGCAGCACCTTCTGGGATCTCTGACAAATTACGATGTCAATCAACCCAACAAGGTAGTGTGGGTCTATGTTGAGGTGCGGGGGGGGCTAGCTATCACCCTGTTGAATAGAACAACGTGGTTATAAAATAAAATGTAACACCTGAAATGAAAAGGAAAAGACAAGTGGATGTGAAATAATTCTGACTTTCTTTAGAAGAAATTTTAATGCATTCTGTGTTCAGTCTTTTCAAACTGCTTGAAAATGGAGCCGATTTTTTGTTTGCGGATGCCTTTGAAAAAGTATTAATCAAATCTGTTGTCAAGAGCTGTGGTACATCAGATATCAACCGTCGCTTTTGTTTGCAGTGGTTGTTTCCTGTGGCAGTTGAAGATGGCAGAGTATGTAGGAATAACCAGATCGCCAAAACTGACTTTGCAAAGCGCTGTTAGAAACAAAAGTCCCATACTGCAGAAACTGGTTATGTGACCGTAATGTTAGATGGTGTCATTCATTTTCAGAAATGGAATGACTTGCCTGCTACAGTATTTCAGTGCAGTGCTTCCCTACTAACGGGAGTGTTGGAACTGAGACTTAAGAGACCACAGTTCTGTTGCTGGCTCTGCTGTTTAACCTTGGATAAATTATCTCTGCTCTAATTTTCACTTTTTTCTATGATTATAGTGACCTTTGTTATAAAGTACCTTGAGAAATATTCATGAAGAACACTATAAAACATCTGTTGTTTTAATGTGATGGGGTCTTGAACTTTTCAAGAAATCACTGTATTTTGTGTTTTAATGGTGGAGTCCCGTTGAACTTTCCCATATGTTGCTGGTGGCTTGTGTCTTTGAGGTGGTGTGGGAAACACCTTAGGTAATCTGTCTTAAAATGTAGATAGAAAGAGGTTGCAAAGGGGAACATCCTTGCCAAATTGGGCTGGTGAGAGCTTAACAGTAATATTCCTAATTTGAAAAACATGCCTTTAATGTGTGGTGTCATGTAATAAATGTGAATTCATCCCAAAAATATGGAAGATTCCTGTGCAATAAATTTCTTTGGACCAAAGGAACAAAGTATTTTCTGTACAGTATTCCCTGAAGACTTAATTTGAAACTGAAAATCCAGAGATTCCTCTCAATGCCTGCCTTCTATTCCACTCTCTTTTCTTAATCTTTCAAAAATTAAGTATGTCATTCTTGCTTGTATTTCATTGTTAGCATGGAACACCTCCACTACTGATTGCTGCTGGCTGTGGAAACGTTCAGATGCTTCAGTTGCTTTTAAAGCGTGGGTCCCGTATTGATGTTCAAGATAAGGTCAGGGTTCTACTTTGTCACCGTTCTGTATAAGTTTTTCAGTACAATTAGCAGAGGACAAACAGTTCAGACCAAGTTGTATTGGAAATGAAAAAATGTGGGCTGTGGAGCCTGTTTTTTGTCTTCCACAGCAAAAAGATAAAAGCAAATATTTAATAATGTCGTTTATTACTAGTACATATTCGATTTTGATCTCTTTATTAGCTGAAGCAGTTGGAATGATAGTAATCTTAAAATGTAGTTCATGCTTACAAAATTGCCTCAATTAGTTTAAATTAGTAATTGCCCTAAAACACAGTGGTGAACTTTATTGAATATGGAATGATAAATGCAGGTTTTAGCGATGGGGAATTTCGCAACAAAAACTCCTCTGTGATGGAGGGTAAGCTTTGCAACAGTGGTTTGTTTTTTTTCAAAATATGTTGTAGTGGTTCGGGGTTCATTCACAGCAAACTTGAAGCACTGTCTCCTTCTCTATCTAATAGATGGTAAAGTAAGCAGCAGAAAGCTTTTTATCTCATGACTGTTCTTTCCAAAAAACTCCCTTACAAGGGGGAAGAGGATTATCCTTGCAAACTGTTAGTGATCCTGTTAATCATTGTTGCATAGAGGAGTTTTTGTTGTCGTTGTTGGTATGTGGGGTTGTTAATCCTATTTGATGGTTTGTTTTTTTTACATCAAGTATGTTCATATAAGATTGAATAGCTGTTCAATATATCTACTTACATCTAAATGCATGTATACCTCAGTTGAAAAACTAGAATTAGGATTCTGAATTTATTAATAACATCTGTAATCAAATATTTTTGACAGGCTGGATCTAATGCAATCTATTGGGCTTCTCGACATGGTCATGTAGAAACGCTGAAATTTCTCAATGATAACAAATGTCCTTTGGATGTTAAGGATAAGGTAAGAAAAAAGTTATTTTCAATTCTCATGCAGAGAGCCTTTTTATTAATAACTTTATCTTAGCAAAGAGAGGTGTCTTTCAATTGGAATGATTTTCAGCTGTGCTGTAGTTCCAATAATGTGACTGGATTTTGTTATTGTGGTTTTATAAATTGATGTATAGGGCTGTGATACCACAGGTTTAAAGTATCTGGAAGTACTGATTATTTTCCTGACAAATGTTAACCAAGTGTGCATATTAAATGTGGTGAGTACATGGTGGGTAGGTGGGGAAGTAAAAACCTGAATTAATTTTTGCTTGAAGACTGGATTTCTCATTGGAGCTCAGGGTAAAATCGTGATTCTGTTTTTCATTTATCTTGATTGAAAATCACTTTTGTCTGACAAGTAAATTTGACTGTTATTAAGTTGAGTATAATGAAGCCTAACAATTCATAGTTGATGAGCACTTACCTTGTCTCCAGCAGTCTTACTTGAGCAACATTTGCCCTAGAAACTAGTTACTGTTAAAGACTTATACCATAGCAATGTTTTTATACTAGCCAAAGCTCCAGTACAGAGGCAGTTATACTTGTGAAACATAGTTTGTTTCGTGCAGGGAACTAGTGCAAAGCAAGGCATGCTAGCAAAATTAGTGTTCAACTCCTGATAGGGTTACTAGGAAAAAGGTTATGCTCTTAATAAAAATACCATTTCTTTTTCACATAATTTCAACAAAAGCTTGCAAGTAATTACATATAATGACCAAAATATGCCAGAATATACCAAGGTTTTAGGCCAGCTCCTTGCATTTGTATATACAGGGCAGAGGCATATGGAAATAGTATGAATAGAAATAGAACTTCTGTCACACATGCAGCTGCCGCCTCATATTGTGCCGAAATCCTATTGTGGCTGTGACCTGGAACAAACTAAGTTGGAAAATAAGTTCTGAAAAAGGAGGAGGGCCTTTGAAGAAATAACCTGACAGGTGATGCTGTATCTGTCACATACAGCTACAGTTTGTAAGGGGGAGATCTCTGCTAAACACAGCTGCGCTGCTGGGTTATGGGCAGGGGGTATTACCCCGTGCAGCATACAGGCGTTCAGGCTGTATCTAGGGCTGGGATATGATATTATGCTGGCATGTTCTTCTGTAATTGCAGTCTGGGGAGACCGCTCTCCATGTTGCAGCTCGGTATGGGCATGTGGATGTGGTTCAGTTTCTGTGTAGCATTGGATCCAATCCAAACATTCAAGACAAGGTGAGTCATGGACACTGTTTTTCTTCAACACATAAGGCTTTAGTTTGAGTGGTCAAAACGCCTAGTCTTGCCTTGCAGCCTCTGACATCTTTGCATTTGAAAATTAACAGAATTATGGAGGTTTCGATACCTTTTAGAGACAAAGACTACTCACAAACCAGTGTGGATGAACCAGCTGCTATTATAAAACACAGGTTCTCTCAAAAATGAGAGCTTAAAGATAAACTAAACGTCATGAAGGTATGGGTGGCAGTGTATGCTCTGTGAATTCAGCTAAAGCTTTTTATTCATTTTTGCTTGACTTCAGCTTATTTTTAGCCATCCTGGGACTTTTCTGAAGTCTTAAGAACTCATTTTGGAAAATGAGAGGAGGGCTCAGGGGGGCTTCTTTAGAGCTCTGAACTCTTGTGAGAAAACAGGAAAGAAAAAGCTTTTTTTTGAAGCTTCCTGGATTCAAACAAAAAGCAAATTAGAACCTCAGTCACAACTGAACTCAAAATGCCTGCAATTTCAAAGGCTTGTTATGATGCACATTTAAAGGACTCAGGTTTTCAGGTATCCAAGTCACTGCCTACACTCCTAAATCATGAGAATGTGCTTTTTGAACATGGTAGGCAGTGATCTGCCTCAAACTGCAATAGACTTGCATCTCCTTGGTGTGCGATCTGTTTTAATGAGACCCCTCTGTGAGCGATCAGAGCAATCTGAGGGATTAGTCCCTCAGCACACAGGGTGTAGAAGTTGCTTATGAATGAGGATCAGTTTTCGAGTGAGAGAGCCAAGCTAGTTAGCTTCAGGAGCATGGAAACATCTGTACTAAGGTTGCTGACATGCAAGGTGTTGTCAGTAGATAGTTTTATGGTGAGAAGTACAGACTCCCAGAATCCAGGTGATGATAAAAATCCAGTGCATTATCATAATCACTTAGTATGGCAACAGGAATTGTTCTTTGAGAATGTCAGCGTTAGAAATCACAAAGTCTTGTATAGGGCTTACTTAGTAGATGATCTTTTTTCTTTCGTGACATCTTTCTGTGTTAAGGTGAGAATTGTTCCTTCTGGCATTTAGCTCAGGTGTGTTGTTTTTTTATTTTACATGTTGATAGGAAGAAGAAACACCACTGCATTGTGCAGCTTGGCACGGCTACTACTCTGTTGCCAAAGCACTCTGTGAAACAGGTTGCAATGTGAACATTAAAAACAAGGAAGGGGAGACTCCACTTCTTACAGCATCTGCTAGGGGTTACCATGACATTGTGGAATGCTTGGCAGAACACGGGGCTGACCTTGATGCAACAGACAAGGTTAGTTTGAATTGCTTTTGGTGGGGACTTATGTTCAGAGATCACAGGTGTCGCAGAGCCATGTCTGAATTGCCTCATTTGAATGCTGCAAGCTAGCATTGTTTCCGTGATGCAGGTTTTCTGAGCAGTTCACAAGGAGGCTGTTGATGACTGCAGTAGTTTTTAAAATTGCCCAGCAATTATTTTTCCAAGATTGGGTTTTTGCTGATTCGTTATCATGTTATCAATTATCACCTTATGAGAAACACTCTATGAAAAATGGCAGGAATACTGAGTTCTGTAATTGGCAACAAACTATTAGCTCAAGAGAAAAAAGATGGATTTGCTGTTTGCCTTTGATTCCTATGGGCTGAATAAATCAGACCTATTTCCAATAGGCTAAATTCCAGCTATTTAAAAATATAACTCTATTTGATTCAGAATCTTTTTTTGTGTTCCATGCTGTAGTCCCAAAAAATAAATTTTCCATTTCATTGCTTATACTTTTGGTACACTTTTCGCTACCTTTATTGCTCATAGTTTCGAAATAGTTATGAAAGCAAGTTCAGAAAAAAAAATTTTCTTCTGAAAAATTAAATTGCTTTTTCCAGTCACATTGTCTCTGTAAGTTGTTCCACGGAGAGAAAAAGCGCTCTCTCTAAAGTTACTGATCACTAAGCAGATTGCATGACTTTTGCATCACTTCTGGAGTTGATCAACTTCTATCAGTAAACAGTAGAATGGTTTACAATATTCAGCTGGTTGTTAGAGTTGATCACTCTCCCATTTCCTAGGGAAGTCATCAGTCGAGAATGTGTATTTACATTTCATCCATTCCACTGCAAAGCCCAGTGGCTTAATACAAATTTGTTTTCATCCCATAGCTGATTTGTTCTGACAGATACTGTGCATCTCCCTGCCTCCACCCTCAAAGTAAAAACAAAAAACATTGTGATTCTTGAGGCAAGGAGATGCACCCAGTTACTTGAAATCATTGTGACCCTGCAAAATACTTTGATTTTTAGCATTATTAAATCTCACTTACAAGCTGTCTTGTGATTTCAGGATGGTCATATTGCCCTACACCTTGCTGTGAGAAGATGTCAAATAGAAGTAGTTAAAACTCTCATCAGTCAAGGATGTTTTGTAGATTTCCAAGACAGACACGGCAACACTCCCTTGCATGTGGCCTGCAAAGATGGAAATGTTCCTATTGTGATGGCACTCTGTGAAGCAAGTTGTAATTTGGATGTAACTAATAAGGTAAATGGAATACGGGTACTGAACTACTTTGTTTAATAGCTCACCTATTGCATCAGATGACCTTTTCCAGTTCTCTGGTATGAAAAATGTTTTTTCATTTATATTTTCTCTCTTCAAGTGGCCACATGCAAAGCATTAAATACTCAGCTTGCAAATTTACCTGTTTGTTTCAGTTGCATAGGTGATTCAAAATCCATGAAGAAAGAACCCAAGTGAATTATCACAGTGTATTTTGCCACTCAATTTTAATGTTGAAGTATGTGCTAACCTTCTTCCCTGTCTGTATAGCTTTGCTTTGTGCAGATTACCTCTAGCCACTGAAGAACAGATGAAATACATTGCTACTGGCACAAGCAGGTGTTGAGTTTATGTGATTTAATAACAGTAATTTATAAACAGAATTGAAGACTGGTACATTTTTATGATAAATCTGCTTTGAACTCTTCCAGGTTACATGAAAAGGTCTGCAATGTCATCTTAACAAGGGTTTTAAATCAACTGCAGATTCTATTCCTGGTTATAAAAATAAGTGTTATATTGGTTGATTTATGTTTTTCTGCATTGAGTTGATTTATTAAAGTAAATCTTAACCAAACATTTATCTTAGAATAGAAAACCTTTATTTATCTGTTAAACAAATTGCCACTGGCAGGGTACAGGAAATCTCAGAATCAAAATGCACTTCAGAATTAAAAAGCAGTTATCCAAAGAATATGTTTAATAGCTTGTCTCTGAGCTTTGAGATACTAGTGCCTTGTGTGCTTCTTCGGTCGTGCTACTGTTGCAGTGCATCAGATAATTGAATGTGGTGCTTTACAGGATTAACATTCTGGCTTTCTTCCTAGAGATATTTAAGAGAAAAGTAAGCTGTTTCAGGAAACTTTCCTTTGGTTAGTTTGAATAGGTTCAGGTTAGTCATTGGACTCTGCTGACAGGCTATGGGGCTTAGGGCTTGATATTTAGCTCTGAATGCCTTTCTCTGCCTTACTTAATCTTTATATTTAAAGATTTAAAGATTTAAACTAAATTTAAAAGTTATTCATAGGAGTATTTACGTTGCTATCTATGATTTGTTTGATTTAGGTGTTGTAGCTTCTGGGTTTTTCTGGAAAAGTGCATATTCTGGCAATAACATTTTGCTAGTTAATGCTTCCATTTATTACCAAATCACTGACCTTCTCTGTATTAGCCAACTAAAGAAAGTTGTGTTGGCTTGAGGGCTGTCCAGAGCAATCACTTTTGGTTTTAATCATTAAAATCATCAGTTGCCAAGTGAAAAAACTTACAATAATGAGCTCTCCAGTCCTGCCTCTTAGGTTAAACCTGATTGACTAGTCAATTAAATCTAAATCCACAGCCGAGAATACATTTTGGGGACGTGAGTTAATGCAGCGCAAGGCAGGATTAGCACCTCTTTTTATAATGGAGAATGCTGAGCTGGGATCGGTGGCCTGGTTGCAAGCATGCTGTGGAAAAAATAATACTAAGGTGTCCAGTGAGGATAGGATCATGGCTACAGAAGCTGTGGTTAAATTTTTTGTCCTGTTTTTATTTTAGGGGTCATGTATACTAGAGTGATTTTTAGAGTGCTTTTTATCTGAAAGGGTGGGTTTGAGTTTTACCAAGTAGAGAGTCTTTATTTCTACTGGTCTTCTTCAGCAGTGAGTCCTGTAATGGGAGTGCATTAACGTAGTGACCATCTGTCCTTGGTCCTCACATCTGACATTGTCCCACATGCCCATAATACTGACCGAAGGCAGCATTTGTTTCGTCCACATACTTACATGCGGTACAGCATCGTACACGTCTATTTGAGTTGTGTTGTAGGGCTTTGAGGAGCCAGGCATCTTTTTCAGTTTCCAGCTGTCAGAAAGTTAGCTTTGCTTTCAAATACTCTTTTGTGAAGTAAGTTTGTGAGTTTGTTTCTAATTGTAGGGTTGGAACAGGGAGAACAGTATTGAAAGTTCAAAAATGTGTCAAGGTATAGCAAGAAGAGTTACAAGCAGAGAATACATGGTAGTGATCTTTATTATAACAGTAGCTCTGAACATGTAAGACCAGAAGTGGATGTTATGAGGGCCTGTCAATGGAGAGATTCAGGGGGAAAAGCAAAAATTGGGGAAGGAGTACTTGCAGTTCTTTCCTCTGTCACTGAAAGCGGGAATTCCTTCAGGCAGACTTATTGCATTTATTCCTTTGGGTGGAAGTGGAAAGACTGCAGATAGGTAACCTTCAGTAATACTTGGATTGAAATGGGATCCAGAATTTTAAAGGTTAAGGACTTAGTGTTGCTTAACTGGTTTGTATTTAATTAAGCAAAATGCAATCAAATTTACAGGGAATTAGAAAGATATCCTGAAATGTAGCCAAAAAACTCTAAAGGATTCCTTCACAGTTACGAGGGATTTAGCTATAAAATTGTTTCCCATTTTTTAAGTAGTCAATCTAGCCTTTGTTTTTAATTGAGCTTTAAGCAGCTCTGTATAAGCTTTTTTCTGCAGTTTTTGCTTTGTACTTTTTCTTAGAGTTTTTGCAAGGCCTTTGCTGTGTATCACTATGTATAATTATACAATTTGTTCAATTATTAGTCATAAAATTTGGAGTTCTGTTCTTTGACTGACATAATGATACTTTTTTCACCATGTTAGTATGGAAGAACACCTTTACATCTGGCAGCAAACAATGGCATTCTTGATGTTGTCCGGTTCTTGTGTCTTACTGGTGCCAATGTAGAAGCTTTAACCTCTGTAAGTATTGAGAGATACTGTTATGCTTCTTGCTTTTTTGTATATGATAGCAGGAAACAAATTCATCTCTTTGGGGCAGAGGTTGGGGGAGGCACACGTGGGTAATGGTCTAAGCTAATTATGTGTTGAAAATAAATTTTACAATGTTAGGCTCTTAAGTGTCCACAGCTTGAAAGCATTCTCTGTTGTCAACTTCTTCCCTTCTTACAAATGAATTTGAAACTGATTAAGGTACAGTTCGGCTATTGGTTCATCTACATCTAAGAATTGCTTCATCTAAGAATTACTTGTAGAATTGTGTTTTCTGTAAGCACAGTGAGCCATTGTCATTAAGATGTGCATCATTTCACATCAGGTACTGTTACCATACAAATGTATATTATATATCATAAACGTTTTTCTTCCTTTCAGGGGATTAAAAAGTTTTAGTTTCATGGTGGGAGATGTAGGAGTGAACGGATGAATGAACTGGTATGCAAGTATCCTTGTAAACCAAATAATTTATGTCAGATCAGTCAGCACCACTGTTTCCAGTTAGCACCACTGAAGGTATTTTTCATTCTCACTATAGTGAGAAACATCGTTCTAGCTGACATATCCAGAGCAGGATTGAAGTGTCCTTCATCATGCACACCTCATACACACATGATATATTTTAAGCATCTTACACACCATGAGCTGGGTTTTGACCAAACTAACCAAGTTTTATTTTCAGTCCATTGGGTCGGGTTGCTACTCACCCTAACCAATGCATTCTGCATAGAAATAGCAATTGCTCTGCCTTTTGAAGTCATGTTGTGATGAGACTTCAGTTGAGTCCATGTTTTTCAAAGTTCTCCTTACAAACTATCCCTAAGACAGCTAAGTGGAGGGAAATAGGAGAAAACTTCTGTTTCATTTACTTTATCCATTTGGTAGAAAATACAAATATTTTTGTTGTTTTCCTGTACATTTAGGACTGTGGCTTCTTCCTCAAAATGTGTGTCATATGCCAGGAGGAAACCTTAAAAAAGCAGTCATTAAAGCCAGTGAACTTGGAATTGTAGCTTAAATGAGTTTAGCATCTAAAAATGACTCTTAATAACTACTAGATTGTAGATTGCCATGTCCCCTATTAATCAATAATAGTGAAAAGTGCATGCAGTGGACATTGTTGGGTGTTTTACAGATTTTCCTTTGTCACGTTTTTGTCCCCCTTTTTTTTTCTTCCTTTTTTTTTTCTTTTTTTTTTTTTGTGTGTGTGTGTGTCCCATTGTGTA
The DNA here is from genome assembly GCA_033628505.1 of Tringa tobata. NCBI lineage: Eukaryota > Metazoa > Chordata > Aves > Charadriiformes > Scolopacidae > Tringa > Tringa tobata. Next base: position 8,545,627 of record JAHREE010000067.1, read on the forward strand.
TCTGTATTTTCAGTACTACATACTGTAGGGATAAGATAAAACAAAAAGGTGATGGGGGAATTCTTGAGCTGTATCAGTTGATTTGTGTTGGTATAATTGCCTGTGTGGACCCTGTCCTTTCAAGGTAAAGGTACTTCTTATGTCTTTAATTCAGATCAGTTTGAAGGAGATAACGAAGTAAATCATACTGATACTACGTTTGGCAGGAGAAACAGACTGAACATACATATCTATGCGTTATTCCAGCAGTGTTGTGGCAGACAGAAGGGAAAAGGAGGAGAGGAAGGGAGGAAGTGCGTGTGATGATATTAATAGCATTACTATTTTGCATTAGTTTGCAAGGTGAACGTTAAGCTGTTCTGAAAAGTCTTATTAACAGCTCTTTCCAAGCCAGTGCAGTAGAATTGATTACCTTTTTTCTTCTCTCTGAGGACCTAACTTTTTCAGCACTGTTAAGTTGACTGGGTTGCAATCAACTGCCTTCTCCCCAGGCTAAAGCCCATTTTAGGACTAGTTTGATTTCTAATTTAATTGCATGACTGTTGTTAAGTGACCTTAGAAAACATTATGGTCCTGGAGTATACAATCGTTTCCAATGTTTGAATATCCCCCCAAAAAAATCTTTGTGCTCATATGCTAGCTGGCACCATGTCCTTGGCTTCTCCTCACAGAAGTTTCTAAAATCATACCAAGTTTAACAGTTGCTAGTTTGCTTGGCCATCTCCAACCTAATGTTGCAACAGGAACATAACTGCACTCTGGAAGAGCACAGGGTCAGGCTGTAGCAGTCCTGCTTTGGACTTAGGTGGAGGCCAAAGATTTGGGGATCCAGCTAAAATTTATGCTTTGGGTTGGTGAAGGCTGCATCCTGTTGCCAGAGGGGTTATTAGGAAGAAGATCAAGGTTTCCCCTTGATTCCCTTAGATGTGCCCAAGGCTGGAAACTCAGGAAGTACTGTAGGAATTGAAGCAGTTCTCCTGATGGCAGTTAGCCCCCGCCACTAGACTACCCTTCCTCTTGTACAGCAGGCAGTCAGGATTAACTTGGATTTGGAGGATAGGGTCAACACAGACAAAGAGGTTCTTCCCCTTCTTTAAGGAAAATTAATTTTAAAAAATACATTCATATGTTTCTTTACTAAAGTTGTGATTGCATGTCAACTACAGAAGGAATTTAAGGATAAGGTATTGGTTCCAATTTAGTCAGTTCACACCATCGGTTACAATTTTGGCTGTTTCTTGCTCATGTTCTGTTCCTCCTCTGTCTGAATTATCTGTAATTCTGGAGTATGTAATAATTTTTATGGAAACCTGAAAATGGTTTCTGTAGGTGGACATTCAATTGTCAAAGGCATTTCTTTCATGTGTAGGGATAAAAATTACAGTAACCTCAGGAGCTACTTAAACCAATGCAGATTTCACGTGAAAAAAACAGTAAAATCAGATAGAAATCCAAGAAAAAGATCTTAGTTCTTCAGTACTTCTTAATACTTGAAAGCTCCTATCTGAGAGTGAAAGAAGCAAAGTGCTTGTAAATCATATACCTGTTACCAAAATTTAAAACAATACAATAGCATTAATGTAGTCATAAGAGTGAAAGTTGTGAGCAATTTTTCTTTCAGCCTACTTAATGTTAAACTGCTGACCTGTGAAACATGGGTAATTAAATGGCAAGACCAGAACGCTGAAGGCAGCATTTCTAGCTTTCTGGAAACCTCCAGTGACTGATATGCCACTGCCATTCTTTACCCATTAAAATTCACCTGCTATTCATGTGAGTGAGTATGCTGATGTGTTCCCTCTTTGTGAACTGTTGAAACTTTCAGATCTCTTTGGTATGTAATATCTAGAAATCACTGTCATCAAGTTGGTAAGAAGAGAAGAGAAATTCAGATGGGATAGCTCTCAGGCTTTAAATTCCAACTATCTTGTTACAGTGGCATCCAGATGCCAATTTATGAAAGAAATGCCATTTTTCTGCATTGTACTGTATTTTTTTGTACAATTGAAAAAAACAGGGATTCTGGTGGGGGTAATTATTACTGATTGTTGGTTGGTTGTTGTTTTTTTTCTTCTCCCTGTTTCAATCACATCTGACAGCAATTCTGTAAGTGCCTTGAGCAGCTGAGCTACGTTGTGTGTGATTTTTTTATTATGGGCAAAAGGAAAGAACTGCTGCTAATAATTTGTGTTCTAACAGGATGGGAAAACAGCAGAAGATCTTGCCAGAGCAGAGCAGCATGAACATGTAGCGAGTCTGCTTGCAAGACTTAAAAAGGTTGGCAATGCATTAATTTTATCTGAGGTTTTCATGTTTTTAATATACCGAGAAAAGTTTGACCGTGGGAGATCATATGATAAGATAGTTATCAAAGCCTTTCTAAAAAGCTGTTCCAAAAATCCTTACTGGAATGGTGTCTTTTTTTTCTTTTTTTCATCTTTTTTTTTTTTTTTTACATGATGCCCTTAGTTAAATCTAGTGTGTACATATTAACAAAAATGGCTAAGCTAGTCTTTGCCTTTGATCTATTTTATCCTGTCTCTAACAATGCCTATTCAAACCATTTAAGGTGCTTAGAAGTAAATTGAAAATAAACTATGTAGAATTAGCACATCCCACAAGAGGATTTACTTCCCCACCATCACCTTTTTAGTTAGATTAGGTTTATGAAGTATGAGGTGTTTGTGCCCCTTCTGGTAACTCTAATACCATGTGGAATAGTTGCAAAAGGTCTCAATGTCTTTTTTTAATTCTGCAATTTCAATATCTGAAAATCTCCTGACAGCTAGACTGCAAAGCTGGTCTGGGCTTGTTGTAAGGCAGTAAGTCTGACACATCTGATATGCATAGATTATTTTGGATAGGCAGAGTCACTCATGCTGTAAAGGTTCAGAGGCAACTTGGCTGGAGATTACATGCAAGAGCCAGACCAGTTAAAACAGTCCTGGTTTAATTCTGCAGATGGGTCTGTGGAAAACTGAAATAGATGACCATTTCAGAGTAACAATAGAAGATGGTGCGTAGCAGGCATTGCCAAGGTGGAAGTAGAATCATGTCCTTTAGTTCTGCCAGTAAATCTGTACACTAGGATTGTAAAACGTGTTAGTGAAGATGTCAGAAAGTGCCAAAGTTCATGTTTTCTTTGCAATGATAGCTTTTCTGACTGTTTGTCATAACAGGATCCATTTTGTATAGTTGTATGACCACACCAAACCCTTGCCTGGGCCTGCATGCAGGTGGATAATTTTGTGTTTCAGTAACATGATGTAAGTACAGAACTAGCACAAGTTGACCTAGAACAAAACGTAGAAGGTCAGATAAATCTCTTCTGAAAGAGATGTTAGCAGCTGGTAACCCTCTTCTTGATAGCAGAGTATACTTAATTATTGAAGGCCTGCCTATACATATAGGGAAAATGTATGATAATTATATACTTCATCAGAGTATAGTTTGCAACAGAGATTCTGATCAACTGAAATTAATAAACTACATCAAACCACTGAAAATGCTCTACTACTTCTCAAAATGGTCAGTTTCATCTAGTATAGAGTGTACCTGACACTTTTTTTTATTTTTAGTGCCTGTGGAGGGTTTTGTCCCTAATAGCACACATATGAAGAACCTGTCACTGTGGCTCTGGCAGGGGATTCGGTATTAGCCATGAGGGGGTGCAGTATTTGCATTGTGACTAACTTATTTAATAAATGCCTGTTAGCGAGAAAGGAACTAAATTATATGCACTATTATTTCTGTCAGATTTCTCAGCATAATTGCTGCATGCTTATAATTTTGGGGGGCTGTAGGTGCTTGTTTCATGAGTCATCCTACATGTTAAACTCAGTACAAGGGCAGAACAACAGACCTCTCTCAGCTCCAAATGAGGGAATGAAGGAAGGGAAGAGGAGGCTACTTCCTTTGCCCTTCCCTTTCTGATATCTCCCTATTTGCTTAAAACAGGTCTTTTTGTGGTGATAGACAGTTGCTAGTTTGCTGTGCTGCACTGCATCCCCTTGCTGAGTTGATCTTTGAAAGCTTAGCTTGTGTGGGAAATAGAGCCTCCATGTCCGATTGCCTATTACTGGGCAAAGAGAAAAGACAGATTTGATTGTTCATTCCCTGCTCTGTCTTTGATGGGAACAGGAGGACTGTACGTCAGCTACTACAAGACAAGATGCAGAGGGGTAATGGAGAAGCTCAAACTGGAAAGCTCTTCTGTCGGAGATGTGATTGTGTTTGAGGAAGGCCTGTGTGGGAGGATGAGATTGCAGCTGTGGAAGAGACAATGAATGCGCACAGAGGGCAAACTGTAAGAGGAGAATTAAGTAGAAAGACAGATCTATTGAGGCCTGGTAGTAAAGATGGATACCAGTCTGGAAGTTGTACACTTGCAGTAGAGGGGTAGAAAAATGCAAGTTGAATAGTATGTGAGAGGTCTTTTAAGGTAAAGAGGAATAAGTGTGTAGGAGAGATAAGATCAGTCGGGGAAAAGCAATATTTTCAGTTCTTGAGCAGAACTGAAGTGGAAATAAACAGAGAACTGGGTGGGAGAAAGAGAAGCCACCCAAATATGAGAAGCACAGATAAAGTTGATTTAAAGAACAGGGGAAACGCACATCAAGTTTTTGGATTGCTCAGGTGGTAGCTGTCACTTCAAAAGTCTTCAATGCTGCATGTATATTATATAAGATTATAGATATTGGTTATGCTACTGAGATTCACAGGTAAGGAGAATGAGTACTGAAAGAGGCTAGTTTTTCCTCCTTTGCCCTGTCCATCAGAGGTCAAAAAGATCCCATTCACTGATGTTGAGCCTGAAGTCATGTGTGATTTCAATGAAAGCTCAAGGTGGCTCTTGAGAGCAAGCATCCAGCTGTGCCTTGTCTATTTGTCTCTGTCCTTCAGTAACTGATCATTTGCATGATGAACCAAATGGTGGAACTGATGCAGATGAACACAAACCTGGCAAGAAACTGTTACCTAAATCCTCTGTTTTGAGTTTGAGAGTCACAAGTTCCCTGCCACATGTTTTATTTTCTTCTTTATGTTGAATTTTAGGATACGCACCGGGGCCTTTTTATCCAGCAGCTGAGGCACACGCAGAATCCACAGCCGCGGATCAAACTGAAGTTGTTTGGACACTCTGGAGCTGGGAAAACCACCCTCGTGGAGTCTCTAAAGTGTGGCCTGATACGAAGCTTTTTCCGAAGGCGTAGGCCTAGGCTCTCCTCCACAAACTCAACCAGATTCCCTCCATCTCCTTTGTCTTCCAAGCCTTCAGGTATGACATCAAAGCTGTAACGTTTGAACAAGAAAACATTTTCCTCTTAGTCTGTGTAGGAAGAGCTGTTGGCTGAACTGGAAAAGACAGGATAAGATAAATGTGTAAGAAACCAAATCTAGTGGAGAAGGTATTGAGTTCTCTGTGCACAGGATCATACCTAAAGAGTGAAGAGGAGCAGCAGATGTGGAGGTGTAGGAGTGGTTAAGGCTTTGTTTACTCACGTGCTGCATTAAGTGAACTTGGAGAGTGGAGGACAGGACTCGTGAACACTGGCATTTATTTTTCACAAAAATTTCAGGCGGTGAATGCCAGTGTTGTGACCAGATTCCACCGTTGTTGGTTTAGGCATTATGTTTTGTCAGCCTTTTTGTTTGAGTAGCTTCATTAGACTCCATGCAAAGTTGAAACAGTTGCTGCATCTTTACGTGATCTTTAGGTAATAACAGAGGATTCAGAAGTGCCTCTGATGGCTCGGAGTCCCTTTCCGTAAGGTACAGGAGTGGATTAGCTCAGTTAGAGACGTCTAAAATAGTCTCCAGACAAGGTGAAAATGAAGGTTTTCTAAACTGAAGTAAATGGATGCATGTAATAGGGAAACTTTGCGCATGTAGCACCAGTTAGCCTGCGTGAAGTGGGAAGAGCTTTAGGATGCGGAGGAACTAGCTAGGTTTATACTTCAACCCACAGTTCTGGCAGGACACTCAAAAGAGTAGTGAGCTATTAGTCCAGCTTCCTTTTGTAACACTGAGGGGCTGTGCAATGTATACAAAGCTAAGCAGGCACATCAAGGAGCTCAAGTTTAAATTGATGTTTATGTTTAAAAGTGGTTTTACTGTGTAAGTTTTAGATGGTGTCAGGGTTGCCTTTACCTTTAGAAATGTTTGGATAATACCTGCAGGTTTAGGCTTCATTTATCATTTTTTAAGTAATGTTAGAACAGTGCTAGTAGTAGATTTCATGTCTCTAGTCACCTGAGGAAGCTATAAGGTACTCAGAGAGCAGCTTAACAAGACAAGATACCTGGCACAGAGATTGTTGTTTTATATGCTGTTCACTTAACACATCTGTGAGAGCAGTATAAAGAAATGGATTAAATGAATCAATCAGAAGTTCTTGATTTACTTAATTTACTGTGTCATACAAGGGGAGATGCATCACTGAAGGAATATCAGTTCCCACAGGCAGTGCAGGAAGGTTTTGACTGAAGACAAATTGTCTTACGTTGGTTAGTACCAGAACCAGAGGATAAGTGTTATGCACTCACACCATCATAGAATCAGACAAGACTGCCAGTCACATTAGCAAATCTTTATAGAAATACTGGTGAACTTGAAGCATGCACTTGAAAGTAGCTTACCTGCATATAAAGCCAGGAAGTTGTGCAGTGCTATGCACGCTTGAAAGTTGTGCAGTTTTATGCCAAAAAAAAGCTACTATGGTGGTGTTACAATGTTTGGATTTTTGGTTTTTGCCTGTTTCAGTATCTGTTCTTTTTGGATGAAAATCATTATATAACATGTAAATATGGTGATGGGTTGAGTGACCTAATCAGATAAACATTTAAACCAGCACAATTTGGTCTACACTTTGTTTAAATTCTGTAAAAATAAGCATGTGAATTCACCATGTGTTTTTTTACAAGAGCCTAAATATTTAAAGATTACACTAGAAGATCAAACATGAAGGTATAGTTTTACAGCTGGTAGGTAGTTTCTTTCTATATTAAAACCCAAATATTAGAATTCAGCGTCTAGTGGAGGAAAGAAATCTTTACTTTCTCCACTAGATGGTGCAAGTCAATTAAAAAGCCCTTTCGTTTCTTATTTACTCTTAGGGAATCTGAATTAAGCATGAACTAAATAAATTGCTTATTAGTTAAATAATTCCAGTTAGGGCCTGCCTTTCTCCTCCACCTCCACAGGAACAGTTGTTACACAGTGATATTTTTATCCTTCCTTACAGGAATCAACTGTATGAATATGTTGCATTTCCGTGCCAATAAAAATAGCCCATGCTATGAAATTGCATCCCTTAGGTTAAAAAGCAGTATATCGTTGCAAAATAGAAGAACTTTAACTACTGAAACCTTTTATTACCAAATCATTCAATATTTTTCCTATGCTTCCCACCCAGCGGCATATCTGCTAAAGGCTGTGTTATATGGGATCATTCTAATATTTCCCTTTTCATCATTCAGAATAAGGATGTGTTTGTGTATGCTCACAGCTTGGTAGTTATCTCCTTTCTTTGAAGAGCAGTTTGGGTTTTTTTACTTGGCTTTTATGCATTGCATACTTATTTTGAAGTGATCTGGTTGTGATTTTCACATGGTTTATAATCTCATTTTCCTTTTCCTGACCCAGTTTCAGTAAGCATTACAAATCTTTATCCTGGTTGTGAGAATGTCAGCGTGAGAAGCCGTAGTATGATGTTTGAGCCGGGCCTGACCAAAGGAGTATTAGAAGCTTTCGTTTCACCTGCTCATCACTCTCACTTCTCTGCTGATGACCAGTCCACCAAGGCCATTGACATTCAAAATGCCTCCTTGCATGGTAAGCAGAGCCCTGGGCTGGCATCCCTTAATGCTGTGGAACAGTTAATGCCATGTTGCTTGTTTTCAAAAATAAAAATGAAAAAAAAATCTGACTTAATATCTTAGTGACTGTGGCTGAGAGTCCAACAATGCTGGAGTTTGATTTGTTTAAGTAGAAAGTAAATGTACATGAAGCTCTTTACCTGTAATACACATAGTAATCACCTGTGTCAGATCTTTATGGTATCACATGGAAATGTTCTTGAGATGAATAGGTGGGGTAGCAGGAAGGAGGGATTTGATGTAATAGGAGTGGGTTGGCAGACCAGCTACTGGTGTGGAGGCTTCTTCGCCTATATACTGTATGTTGTTTGGGGATTTTACCAGATTCAGTCTGGTCCCATAGACCCAAGCATCCTCACCATGTAAGTGGTTCCCAGCTATATGAAGGACTTGCCATTCTCACCCTGTAACAGGGCTGGAACATGTTTGGTCCCGGAGCTCACCAAACATGGTAAGTGGAGCTTCTAATTTCATTTTATTTAAAGGGAGGCTAACAGCTCTGCAATTGAAACCAGTTAGCAGTAAGAGGGATCAGTCGGAGAAGTTGTCATAAGTACATACATGGCTTTTGACTGTGAAGACCATCAAATGGTGCATATACAGCTCCAGCCATACTAATTGTTGTGTAAGTGGTAATACCTTAGCAGCTGCAATTTTGAGGCTAAGTTAAGATTAATCAAGATTTTATTTTGGAGAGAGAAACCTGTTTATGAATGCAGTATATGCACACTAACACATGCAGTGACAAAATATTTGTCCTATATGCTGAAGAATTTGGCATGTAGCTAAAAGCTCCTCCTTCGTCCAGGCTAATTTCCTCTTTCACAGTAATTTGAAACCAAGTCAAATTCTGTAGTGAAATAGAGTTGTGCAACAGACTGGCAGAAGGAGTTTCTTTCTTTTGCTGTGCTGTCTTGATATAGAAGGTGCACATAGATGAACTCTGAATAGCTGTACTCAAAACAACACGTATTTCTAGCTTCTTTTTCTTCTAGAGGTTTGAGGTGCATCTTCATTAGCATTTATTTAAAAAGTGGTAGTACAAGTGAATCAGACTTTACCCTAATCAGATGGTGAGGCTGGGAAGTGCCATTCTGTTGGGATCCTTAACGTGGTGATTCTTCAGTCCTTACTTAACAACATGATGTGAATAGTACAATTCTGTAAAACTTCTTTGAGAATGTCCTTTGGTTGTTTTTAATACCAACAGTGGCGTGTTAAGAAGAAAAAATAATAAAATAGTTGAGCTTTTTGGGGTAAGCAGGAAAACAATGGGAGCCTTCATTATTGTTTTTCAAGGGAGTTACAAAATCCGTTGCTGTTGTGCAAGGCAAAGGTAAATTTAATACATAAGGCTGCATGCCTTTAACACACAGGTGCTTCCATGTGGCATCCAGCTGAACGTCCTAGAGAAGTGAATGTGAGAGAGGAACAGATTGTGAGGACCCAACTTCTCAGCTTCTGAGTCTGACTGGAAACCCGTTCGCTTTGTTCATGATTACATTTACAGTCTTGCTTTTTCACAGGCATACACTCTGTCTTTGTGAAAGTTTAAATCAGATTAACTCTTTTGTTTGTCTCTCCATGGCTGAAAGATGCTTCATGCTGACTGACAAAGTATGGTTTGATCTCTTCATCTGTTTGGCTGTTTTTCAGGAGTTGGTGATTTCAGCATCTGGGAATTCTCTGGGAATCCTGTGTATTTCTGCTGTTACGATTATTTTGCTGCAAATGATCCCACTGCAATTCACATAGTGCTTTTTAGTCTCGAGGAGCCTTACGAAATCCAATTAAACCAAGTGACCTTTTGGCTCAGTTTCCTGAAATCGTTAGTCCCAGTTGAGGAGCCAATAGGTATGTATTTCTGTCTGTTAACAAAATATTAGGGGACTGTAAGATAAAGCCTCTTGTTTCTCTGCAAGCTTGAACATCCTATGTGTTGAGTGCTGTTATGTGTCTTCATCCCATGTGTTCAAACAAACTTTACACCAGGTTTTTTACAGAAAGAGAATTTTATTGTTGGAACAGGCCTGCAGAGTTGTGCGTACCCCTCAGTCCATGGTCATGAGGTACAGTGCAGCCTCTTGTCGCACTTGGATTTACATCTGTAAATGGCAGATGAAGTTTTATGTCAGATAAGCTGTGGGGAAAAGTGCTTCAGACAGTTGGAACCATTTAAAACCAGTTTCAGACACATTGCTGAAATTTTATTTTTATCTAACTCCAGTAAACAGTGTTTCCAGCATAAATTAGTCTTGTCATTGAGAACAGTACAGAACGAGATTGTGGAGTGATGTTCCCTCTCAATACGTGCCACTTTAATGTATTTAGCTAGAGTTGTATTTGGACTTCAAATATGTTAACCTTTTGGTGCATCAGGGAGTACAGAAACTAGTATTTCTAGTAAATTTCACTTCACATGTTCTCAGACTTCACCAAGTTTTAAGTTTACTTGTTTTATATGCAAGCTTTGTAACAAACCAAGTTACTTGGCCAGCAAACAAATAACATTTATGTTTTCTTAAAGAGTAGGTCTAGGTATATCTAGACCTTATATATAACTTATTTGTGTTTGTCACTGAGTATTGGTCTGCAGACTGTGAGAGTTTCACAGACGAGCTAAGCTGTGACGTGTCTTGGTTCTAGGAACCAAAATATTATTCCAGGCCTCATGGACATTTATAAGGCTGCTAGGGACTCATCAGACAAGGAAAACAAATACTTATATAGTGCAAAGAGTATTTGTCCTCTCTTTTTGATTTCTGCTCAATTCTGTGTGCACTATCTCAGCCAGATAATGATAAGGATGAGCCAAAGCAGGCCTTTAGTTTTCAGTTCAGGTGTCTGCATGTCTTTCGTTTTCCATCTTAGCTCTAATCACAAGGTTAACAATATGAATGTTTGCATCTAGCTGACATGAAATTACTTCTGGAAGTAAGAGCTCAGAAGTTTACAGAAAAGTATCAAAGTCTAAAATACAGTTAATTTGCAATTGCTGAAAGCTTTTCATGGCTCCTCAGCCTAGCGAGGAAACTTGGTTCTTGGTTTGACCAAGTTAATATTTGAGTTAATCATGTCTTCTTGCTGATCTAATTATCAGCATTATTTAGATACTTTGCTTAAATCAGTGTTTATACTGCTCTGCTCAGTTTGAGCACCCATGCCTTCAGCTACCAGAAAAAAAAAAAAAAACTTACAATTTTAAAATACTTACCTTTAAATGCTCTGCAGAGAATTGGGAAAATTTGGCATTTTATGAATGAACCAAGATTCTGTAGCTCTCAATTAATGAAAACTGAGAAGTGATGTAAGCATATTTCTTGCATGTGAAGTTTTGTCAAACTGAGACAGCAGGATTGGACATACTGTCTTTTTTAAAAATAATCAAATTATGTCTCCCCTGTTCTGGAAGATCAGTTTGAGAAAAGATTGAAAACTGTGTGTTTCATACTGTCACCTCATTCATGCCATTTGTTTCTTTCTTTCTTTCTTGTTCTTTTCAATGGTTTCTGCCAGGCTTTCCTACTTAACTCTCACCTAAGTGAGAGGTCATTCTTTGTGTAAGTACTGCAAAATAGCATTCATACCAATGTATGAATGTTGTAGACATTTTGTGTTCTACTTATAATCCTCTACTCTGCACCTGTAGTATGAAGGACCATCCAAAGATTATGAGAAACCCTTTCAGGAAGCTGTTATTTTTAATTACTTTTTCTCACACTGTTGTAGTTTGTAGTTAATAGATATATCATTAGTGTTATTGTTTTAACAAAGACATTAATCAATAAAGTCATGTAATATCAACACATCTGATGTTATTCGAAGAGTTTAGCTATTCAAATTGGGATATATATGGATAATCTTATATGCTGATAACAGCCAAAGCACCAGTGGTGTAAACACAGCCTGGCTATGCTTAGAGTTGGTAAATCCACTGCAAAAGTGATTGGTAGAATCACTACCAATGTAGCAGTGTAAGAGAAATGTAAAATGTATTGCTGCTTTCCCAGTTCAGTAAGACAGCCATCACCGTGTCTCAAAGTGACAGAGTGCTGCTGTTTCTCTTCTAGCATACGGTGGGAAGCTGAAAAGTCCCCTGCGTGTTGTTTTGGTCGCCACACATGCTGACATAGTGAATCTTCCTCGGCCCGTTGCGGGAGAGTTTTGGTATGACAAAGACATGTCGTTGTTGAAAGAAATCAGGAACAGGTAAGTGGGAATTATTTTTATACGTAGCGTTTAAACGACAATTGAAAAGGAAAAATATATGCATAAGAATATGTAGAAGGTTTTCATGTGGCTTATGCTTTATGGTATTTTGAGTATGTTCAGGAATTTTATATTTGCAAAAAATACCAATATTACAGTGAGCAAGCCGCCTTAAGTGACGTAAAATGAGCCAAGTGGTGCAACAATGAGTTGAGGCTCAGAAAGTCTCACCCTGTTTACACTGGTATATATCCAAAGGCCCATATCAGCCATCTGTGTAATGTCTTGGTGTTCAGGTTTTGCAGCAGTCTCAGAAAATATGGGCAGTTCTTAGCTACAATCTCTGGGTACAAAAGAGGAAGCCTTACAGGAGAGCAGCCCTTTGATTTGAATTGATTTAAGATGGGTAGGAAGGAACCTAAACCAGGGCTGGAGGTACTCTATGCAAAGTTTGTGAAGAGCTGGACATTGTAGAGTCACACAGGTGACAAGGTCACCCAAGAGGTACCTAGAAGTAAAGGAAACTTGTAGCCTTCTTTAGCAAATGTTTGGAGAGCATGCTAATTGTAGGTGGAAATAGGGATTTTTTTCACAAACTTAATATTGTATAAAGTAACAATATTCACAGTGAACCCATAAAAGGTAACCCATGGTACGAAGAACCATCCATGCCTGTGAATGTAGACACTTGTCCAGACTGTACAGGAAACGGTTGTAGGAGTTCCAGCACAGTAGTAGCAGAGCAGTATCTTAATCAATTGAAAATAAACCAACAGAAAATACCTGTGTGTAATCTTCAGTGCTGAAATCCAAATCAGTCCAGAGCTAAGAAAAGAAGGGAGTGCAGTTAGAAAGTAAAAAGGAAATGAAAAACAGAGATGGTGTCAATAGCAATGATAACTGAACTATTTAGAATCATAGAATCATAGAATGATTAGAGTTGGAAGGGACCTTAAAGATCATCTAGTTCCAACCCCCCTGCCATGGGCAGGGACACCTCCCACTAGAGCAGGTTGCTCAAAGCCCCATCCAGCCTGGCCTTGAACACTTCCAGGGATGAGGCATCCACAACTTCCCTGGGCAACCTGTTCCAGTGCCTCACCACCCTCACAGTAAAGAATTTCTTTCTGGTATCTAATCTAAATCTCTTCTCATCCAATTTAAAACCGTTGCCCCTTGTCCTGTCACTGCTTTTCCTGGCAAAGAGTCCCTCTCCAGCTCTCCTGTAGGCTCCCTTCAGATATTGGAAGGCTGCTATAAGGTCTCCCCAGAGCCTTCTCTTCTCCAGGCTGAACAACCCCAGCTGTCTCAGTCTATCTTCATAGGAGAGGTGCTCCATCCCTCTGATCATCTTCGGCCCTCCACTGGACCGTTCCAACAGGTCCGTGTCCTTCCTGTGTTGAGGACTCCAAAGCTGGACACAGTACTCCAGGTGGGGTCTCACGACTGCAGAGTAGAGGGGTAGAATCACCTCCTGAGACCTGCTGGCCACACTTCTCTAGATGCAGCCCAGGACATGGTTGGCTCTCTGGGCTGCCAGTGCACACTGCTGGCTCAGGTTGAGCTTTTCATCCATAAGCACTCCCAAGTCCTTCTCCTCAGGGCTGCTTTCCAGCCATTCTCCACCCAACCTGTATTTGTGCCTGGGATTGCCACGTCCCAGGTGCAGGACCCTGCATTTGGCTGGGTTAAACTTCATGCAATTTGCATGACCCCACCTCTCCAGCCTGTCCAGGTTCCTCTGGATGGCATCCCTTCCCTCCAGTGTGTCAACTG